>VDFB02041642.1:102401-197671 GCA_007258455.2 Sequoia sempervirens
AGGGCAATCTTGCATCACCCAAAAAGATGATTTCCATTTTTGTTCCTGTTGTTTTCTTTTTGTAGATGTTTTTGCATTTCTGGATACCCTTTTCGTCGAATAAGAGTTTCCAACTTTCAAAACTATTTTTCTACTTTTTCTTCTCAATTGCTATTTTTAGCAGGTTTTAATTTGAAGGCGTGGGAAGATAGAAATTTATGGGAAGGTTCAGGATGGAAAAATACATATTTTGGTGAAAGAATTAGGTCAAGATCATTCACGGTCTAAAAGTTATTCAAGTTCCTATTTTTTCTTTTTGCCCTGAAAAACCTTCCGAGCTCAGTTTGAGGCACTAAACGATCCCAGATGGGCCTGAAAATTTGTGGAAATGCCAAAATAGTTTGCCAAAGGCTTACTTTGTAGAAAATTGTCTTTTCGAGAGCTTTCCGAAAAGGTATTATCATTGAAGATCCAACGGTTGGATTAAAAGTTATGGCTTCCAGAAGTTGGTGCATATTTTAGAAATGTGCTAATTTTTGACTATGAATTTAAACTTGAATTTCTAATTGTAATTTTGGCGCCAAACCGTCAAAAATCTTATCTCAAAGGTTGTTTTTGGTTCCAAACCGAAATGGGTCTATTTATGGGCTTGTTTCTAATTTTTGAGGAACTTTTTGGGGAAAAGAAGTTCGCATGCTACGAAAGGGGAATTTGGGTAATTTCTGTAAGTCTGTAAATGCATGTATCTTAGAGCTCGAGGATTTGAGATCCTCTGCATGTAAGAGTTCAATATTTTTGAATAAAATATTATTTTGTGAGTGTTATTTTGTGTCTCGGGTTTGCTCCCTCGTCAGATCCTCAACCTGCAACAACAAACCACCCTCATAGATACACGAGATAAAGCACAAAGATATTCTGCCAAAATATCAAGAGATGATATTCAGGAAATGAGATGAGATTTTAAAATAAATAGTGTACAGGCCTTTTAAAGGCATGACAATGAAAATTTAAAATTAAGGGTGACATCATTTAATCCATTACTATTTATTGTTAACACTATTTCTTTTGCTACAAATGGGTTATAGTATTTATCAGATGAAATGTAGCTAGAAATCCATCATGCATAATAGGGAGGAAGAGAAATATATAGAATGGAATATTTCAATATCTAAAAATACATCATGCACATCTCATATTTTTTTTCAATTTTCAAATTTGGTTATGTTTTGATATAATGGGGACGACAATTTTCTACACTAAATAGAAATAAATATAAATTAAACTATTTAGTAATTTAACACAACCACAAATTAACCATGTCTACACAAACATTTTACTAGAATTTTTTATTATGTAGTAGAATTCATTGAATGCTACTACAATAAAATAAAGTGTTAATTATCTAATAATAATATCATGCATTATACATTCTTACACATAAGATAAATTATACCATATACTAGATACAAATAACATTTTAATTATTATTTAATTAAAAAATAATAGAAAAAGAAAAGTTTAAATTATTTTGAAAATTATTGTTTTGAACTACACTGAAGTATCTATAATTCACCAATTTATACATACATAAATAGATACATAATTCTTTCTTGAGTTTCCTTTATGACTTAAAACCTCTACTTCAACGTTGTTTACAATATTTTTTCTAATTTTTTTGCTATTCTTCTATTTGGTGGCATCTAGGTTGCCTATACCCCCTTTCATACTATTGTAATAATCTACGGTTTCATCTTGCATAGGGATACATTTATATACACTTGAATATTCTTGACAACCCACTCATATTTTCCCTCTACCAACAAAGACTAGATGATATAGAATACCTAAACTCTTCTATTGACTATTCACCAATTCAAGGCATTCCTAGACATATTACTTGGGTTGTAACCTTGTATAATAATAATTAAAATGATATTAGACATTCCCAGACATATTACTTGAGTTGTAACCTTGTATAATAGAAAATTGAAAAGCGCCAAGGGTTGATAGATAACTTAAAAAGGATTCATCTAAGTAGCATAACACAAACATGGATAAATAGTACAAAAGTAAGAAGTTTGTCATACTATAAGAGCACTTGCAATGACTTAACACCCAACTTCAATGGACTCACACACACATGGAATAGGGTTAAGGGTAGATACATAGATCAAAATAGAACTTTTGGTGACCTCATAAATATTAAATCACACTTCATGCATTAATCGTTTTTTCCACACCAAATCATGGCTAGCTACACCATTTAGGTGATTAAATAAAAATACAACATTTTTTTTTGTCAATTGAATGCATTTTCATGCCATTGGCTATTTTATAGCCTTCTTCATACTTCTTAGACATCTCATTCTTTTGAAACATGTTGCTTGGTTCATCTCGAATAGGATCACCTCTTATAGTAATAATTAACTCCATTGATAGACATTCATCCTAGAATTGTTATAATCATAGTCAAAAGAACTATACTCATTATTCTATTTTGTGAATTTCTTCTCATTATGAATGACTCTTTTATATATATATAAAATTAAATATAAAAATATACTTTTTTAAAATAAAAATAAATTAACCAATATAAATAAAATCAAATAATTTTAAAATTAATATTTAAGAGTTTTTAAAGATACATATGCATAAAATGGTATAGTAGAACACCAATTTTAGCATTCGAAGGAATACATATCTCAAGTCTATTTTGAATAATCATATATTTTAAATGGTATAGTAATGAAGAAGCTACGGACATTTTAAATTTCTATTGTGTTAACCGATATGATTTTCATTACCGGAATATTTCGTGGAATGTTAACAGAAATCCACCTCTCAGACAGAGCTGCTCCAGGTTTATACATATAAAAAACTGGATACTCTACAAGTACAGAAGGATTTTTATATTGGCAGAAGAAAATTCTATCACCCCAGACTGTGGCACGAACAAAGGAATCATGTTCAGGCAAGTCATCAATTACTCTCCACACATTTCGGTCCCAATCATATTGCTCTATTATTGAGGGAAAGCATGCATACGCAATTAGTTGTCCAAACGCATATAGAACATTGATGCCGAAAAAACCGTTCAAATACATATTCACTATTGTTGTCCATTCTCCTGTGTGGGGATCATATCTTTGAGTTATATTATTCTCTCTCAACAAACCAATGACATAAAACATTCCTTCAATATAAACACCCTTACACACGCCAACTTCTCGCGGCATCTCAGGAAGAAGCCCCCACTTGTCTTCATCGACATTGTAGACTGCTGCTTCACGGAGTTCACTATCAAAATTATATATGTCAATTCCTCCTGCAACGTAAATTAATCCTTCAGGTGAAGGACAACATGCAAACGGGGATATAGCTCTGGCCGTTGGCATTTCAGCGCCTTGCTTCCATGTACGAGATAGTAAATCATATATCAAAATACTTCTAATATTTCTATTATGTATCAAGCCCAGTAAAACAATCTTATGATTAACACACAGAATCTGACTAATCGATTCGACTTCAAATCCGGTGGGAAGAGGAGCAAGCAGTTCCCATGATTGATCATCAGGGTCGTATATAGATATCCCAGCATCCTGGAGGGCACATATATATTTCTGAGACCTTCCAATGTGAATTCTATCTCGATAAAACTGGAAGCATTCTGTTGTGTCTTTGCAAGGTTCGAAATACTTCTTAACCTTTGATAGAGATTTGTATGGCACTCTTAGTAAGATGTCTCTAATTATTTGTTCAGGAAGTTCCTTCAAAAAATCCATTAAACTCTTTCTTCTTAAATGATATATGAGGCTGTACTCTTTCACAAGTAATCAAGAGTGTGCAGAAATTCGAACAATAATATTCGGTTGCTTGTTAAAGGACGTTTACACTATAGGCGTTGCTTTATACTGGCAAATGTTTCTCCAGATTCAATGGCCGCGCCCTTATGGAATGCCCTTAGGATGCATAAAAGAGATTAAATTAATTAAGGATTAAAAAGAAATCTAGATTATATATATTAAGTCTAATGTGTATCATAAATATTATAGATATAACACGTAATCAAAATTAATGTTTTATTCTATTACAAATTACCTAAAATAGATTCATTCATAGAATGACTATCTATCATTTTAAAGCTCCATTGAAACTATAAATGTACAATTTATTTTATTTTATTTAAATTTTAAAATGTAATATTTATTTTGAAAGTTTGAAAGTGGAAAATATTTTTCTATGTGAAAAATGATTAGTTAAAGTCTAGAAAAGTAGGACCTTTAAAATATGAACATTAGATTTTGTTTACACAATTACATTAGAAACTAAAATTTGTAAATTAATTAAAATATGAATATTAGATTTTGTTTCCGACAATTACATTAGAAACTAAAATTTAGAATTAATTAGCCGATAGACTATTCTACGTGGGGGAACCCCACCGGCATTTCCCCAATCTGATGCCGGTGGGAACCCCACGAATATCAGCTTCGTGAATTATTTGTACGACTTCTCACTGACGGACGTGAAACATTGAAAGAGAAAAGGAACATTGAAAGTTGCTAATAGTTGCCTATTGTAAGCCTTCTTCATGTTGTACCTTACGTGGCTTGATAGTAGCTTGTAGTAGACACACTGTACAAACAACCTCCACTATAATGAGCATAAAACTAAGATAGTATTTCGGGTATCCATTTCCAATTACGGCTAGATCAACAGCCTGTATTTTGTCTTTCAAAAAACAATTATACAGAGCTAAACATTCTCGGCGCGATCCAAATTTAGCTTGTAAATACATTATTTGGGGCCTGAAATGGCGGAAAACAATGCTGAATAGTGGCAGATCTGGAGGCCTAATTTAAACAGGCGAAAAGGGGTGAATTTTCAAATTTTAAATAATAGCAACTACGGACCACTATTGATCTGGTAAAGAAAAAAATATCTAACGAAGCTTCTCTGGAATCGCAAGATTAAATGTACCAATCAGATCAATCGGTGTAGGATCGATTCTCAATTTTTATACAGTAAGTTTCTTCAGCCTGTACAATGCACGGTGAAAGAGGCCGGTCCACCAATGCATAGATGCATCTCATCCCTGCCCCCACCAGGTATGGCTCCGAGTGCACCCGCGCCGTTTCACACCATTTCTTGTTGTCTCCGTGCTTGCCATGCAATTTAATAGGCCACCAAAACTCACTCCATGCAATAAATGTGAAGCAACCTTAAATGGCTCTCAGCTGGACTAGATTTTGCTGCGTGTTTAAAGACTCTGTGGCGAAGAAGCAGGCGGAAGCCTCTGTGGCGATTTCGCTGAGGTGATTCACTTGCTACGTTTTCAGTGAATCTGTTGTTTTTTTAAGTTGTGTCTTACTCCATTCTAATGTAGTAAATCGCCATTATTTTGGAAAATAAAATGTAAATCTGTGCTATAATCTGAAAAGTAAATCATTAATTCTCCACAGTCCTATTTAGGATAATATATTGCATATAAATATATCGGACAACATTAGAGCTAAAAGATGAAAGGAAATAGCATTGATAACGCTGTATAAGATAGTCAGTTCATTATACCATGTGTACATAAATGGAACCAGGCTAGGTAGCCTTGCAAACACCTCAATGCATGTATGCAACCCAATCTAGCGTCTCCTCTTGCGCCTGATCATAAGATCTATTCTGCCGCACCACCATTAGGTAATAGTCTCATGTTCCAATTTGCAATGTGGAGGAAGGTTTAACATAGCGGTTAGGGTTTTCGCTGTCATTAATTGTATTTTATTTATGTACCCGTGAGCTCTCCTTTCTTTTATTTATTTTTCTCTGGGCACTTAGTTGGATTCAAAATGGACATGGCTTATAAATTCAATTCAACTAAATATATATGTAAAGGTCTTTGATAAGCATAATACGGTGAATACTATTCATCTGCTTTTTAATTGCCTGCTAAAAATCCTTGTGGGAGATGAGATAAAGGCATTAAGTAACATCTTTCCGTCACCTCGAAAGCCACCCATTAAATTGTAAATCGTGATATAAATTTTAGGAGGGGATGCACCTCCACGAATAAATTTTAGGAAGTTATTCTAAATTAAACTATTAATAACAGAGTAGGTCTTTGTAGTTCATATGTTCCCTTATGAAAGTCTAAATTTGAATATAATCACCTTATCCAATGTTCTTTTTTTTAGCATTTTTTAAGAATAGAATGATTCTTGATTTTTCCCCTTTGGAGGTGTAAAATATTAACTTAAATTTTATTAATTTAAAATGTAAGAAAATAAATAAAATTAAAGGCTAAAAAGGGGATAAATATATTAGTTTTAAAATGGAGTCAAATCAAAATAATGAGTATCAAGATGTTTCTTTAAATATTTTTTTTTTCTTTATTTATCAATCAATGCCATTATTTTGGAAAATAAAATGTAACTTTCATCTTTATCTATTCAATATAATAATAAATATATAATAACATATAATTATTTTCTTATAATTATAATATTATAATATAATCTAATTCAACAAAAAATATAAAATAATAATAAAAATTTAATTACATTAAAAAATATAATAATATATTAATAATTAATTCTTTTATTAATTAACTTAATTTGCCTTTATTTTACTTTAATTTAAAATATATTTTATTATAAAAAAATATTTTATTTTAATATACTTGTAGTTTGGTTCTTAGTGAATACTTATGCCCTTGTTAATGACAACTATTTTTAGCCAATAGGCTATTTTACATTGGGGAACCCCATCGACATCTCCCTCAGTCTGAGGCCCACAAAAACCCCACAAACTTTAGAGCAGGGATAAAATCGTTCAAACAATCAGTAATTGTCGGAGGGAGTCACAGGTACGGTAAGAAGAGAAGCTGAAGTTGTGGTGTGAGCAAAGTTGGTAGAGTGTGGGCCATGCATTCTAGACTGGTCGACCATGCCCTGCTGGCCATTATTAGTTATCATCATTGCATTGTGCAATCAACATCCAACATTCATAGCCATCTATTTTAAGTAGTGGTTCTACCCTAGCTATTCAATTTACGCATTTAATTTCATTTCATTTGTAGTTGCAGTACTTTGAATTCAATAGAAAAGAGAGTAAAAATGGAAGGAAAGGAGGAAGACGTTAAGCTTGGAGTGGCCTCCACTCTGCAAAGGTTGGAAGACTTGACTGATTTTTACCAGTGCCCCCATCTTGGCATCAGTGGCAGAGAAAACAATGTAAACTAGAACAAAGGTGCCCATAATCTCAAGCCCCAAACCATCACCCTTGGTGTAGCCATGAGACACCAAATTGGCGCTGCCCCCAAGCATTTCGTAGTTGTGGTGGCCCTCAAAGCCCTTCACCACTCTTGCTCCATAGATGGCGCTCAAGCACTGGCATATCATGTGGAAAACAACTCGCGGTAGCAACAACTTCCTCGCCAGGAACAACCCAAAAGAGCCCTTGAGTGTACCTAAAATTCTAGTTGTGCAGTAGACAAGGGCGAAGATCATTCCCCCGAATGCCCAGGTGATGCCTTGGATACCCACGGTTGAGCACATATTGTTTGATCTTTTCACGCCCATGACAGTGAGGATGGTGATGTAGAGGATAAGGAAAGTTGCCATGAACTTTGCAATCCCTACTCTTAGAAATACCATGACTTAAACTCCCCTGGCTCAAACAGAGGTGCAAGCCCTAGTTCTGTGTAATCCTTTTCCCTTGTCTGAGAAGGAATAAAATAAAATAATTTATATAATAAATAAAATAAATAATAACTTATATAATCAATAAAATAATTTGTATAATAAATAAAATAAAAATGATTTTTTAAATAAAATAATATAATAAATTTTTACTAAAAATAAATTTTGTTTTGTGTTATAAAATTCAAATAATAAATAAATAGAAAAATGAAAAATTAAAGTTGTATAGGAAGTGGGGTTATTTTTGGAATTAATCGAGAGGGAGGGTAAAGAAGTAGAGAGGGAAGGATAGAGAAAGAGAGAGAGAGGAGGGAAAGAAGTAGAGAGGGAAGGATAGAGAAAGAGAGAGAGGAGGATGCTGGGATGGAGGGAGGTAGAGTATATGTGAGATAGAGATAGGGAGGGAGAGAGACGCGGGATAGTAAGAAGTAGAAAAGGAAAAGGAGAGCCGAAGAGAGAGAGAGGGAGGAATAAGTGAGAGGGAGAGAAGTAGAGAGGGAAGGAGAGAGTGAGAGAGAAATAGGTGGGATGGAGGGAGGAATAGGTAGAGAGGGATATGTGGTATAAAGAAATAGAGAGGGAAGGACAGAGCAAGAGAAAGAGAGTAAGGGGGAAGGAGGGGGCGGAAGGTAGAGAGGGATAGGTGAGATAGATCACTGCTTTCTTCACATCATCCACTGCTTTTCATGGACGTAAGTAATGTGGGCTAGGCCTATCGGCGTAAGTATTGCACCTTATTGGGGTGCAAGTGCTAGTTTTGTAAATTTGTTTAACTCTCATTGGTTTTACATATTTGATAAAATTATGTATAATAAATCGTAAAACTAATGCAATTAATTTACATTGTGTGGATAGTTATAATTGAATATTATTTAAAAATATATATTTAAATTAAACATGCTTATATATTTAAAAATTGTATTCTAAATCATTTTTAATCTAAGAGTAATGTTAATTGTTTATTTTAATATGCTAAGGCTAACATTATGATTGTACTTCCACAACCTTTGGAGATTATTAAATTTTTGAGTAGCAAATCCAATGGGAGAGTTATGATTTTGGTCTTTGTTGCGACATTGGTTAAATTATCTAGAACTTGTGATAAGCTTGATGGGTTATTACTTTCTATGAAGAATTCTTACACAATTAACATTACGAAACAGATGGTGTTTATATTTTTGAATGCACTTATTTAGTCAATTTCTAATGATAATGTATTATTTTAATTTTTTTTTAATTTTTTTAATTTTTACGAATTGATTGTATTTATTTATTTTGGTTGTAACAAATTTCCATGTGGTTGTATTTTTTGATTCTATGGTTTTATGTCCATTTCATTCTCAATACGTTAAACTTCTCAATATTTGATATATTTTTTCTTGTGTGAAATTAAAGATTATAGTTAATGTAAACTATTAGCTCATATGGTAATGGTTTGGTAAACAAATGTAAACCTCCTACAACTCATCCATATGGGTTAAATACCTTTATCTTTATTCTCTTCACATTGCTCCTTGCTAGCTTTTCCTTTTTGTAATTGTTAACATGACTATTTCCTCAATATCTCCAATTTTCCAATGATCTTTTTTGAATGCTAGTGCAATAGGCAAAATACTTGCAAGTACCTTTGGCCTATGTCCTTCAAGTCATCATATTTGAACCCATTCTTCCTACATCAATTGCTTACTTGGAATATTGACTTCAACTTTAAGATGAAATACATATGCACCATGCTCTCCCTTTAAAATATAACAATCTTGTTGTTGAAGGTGCTCTTGTGTAAAGTTTTGTAGCCCATTTGACATGATATGCTTGTTAAGTGTTCCACAAAATGATGTAAAGAAATATTTACATTATACCTTTTAAATTCTCTCATCTTTTCACCTACTATCAATGGTTCGTAAATGCTTATTATTCTCTCTTTCTCCTTTTACAATTCAATTGCTATTAATTATTTGAAAGCATCATCCATTAAGAATCCCCTTGTTAGTGTGTCTGTTCCCCTTGTTTGTGCTTCTTATATTAATCTCTTAAGATCCTTTGAGGTTGGAAACTTTTCATTCGATGCATGACATCATTGCACAAGCCAAGCTCACATTATCTTGTTAGTAAATTAGATGGACCTCATGGAGTCATCCCAATTGGTGTGTTAAGCCTTATCAAAAGTATTGATCAATTCCAGGCATGGTAATGTTTATGAATATGCTTCATGAGTACAAGCATAATAGAAGCTAGGGAAGGGTGTTTGGTTTTGGCTTTCTTGACTCTATTGGAGGGGAAGTACATTTAACATATTTTAATGTAGTTGATCAATTTTTTGACATTGTTCAAAGTAGAAAGATGTATGTTGTCTCCAATGGTCATGTGAAAGTTACAAGTCCTACCTACAAATTCTCTCTAAAGCCATGGGAAATCTTCCTCCAATCTCCTCAACAAATATTCTTTATGATTCCAAAATATTCAATGTACCCCCATAACTTTCACTTCACATGAATTGAAGAACTTGAGTTTGTTGTATCCAATTTGCTATTTGATGTTGTTGGTCTCATTGAGTCCATCTCCACTTGATGGTGCATAAAGGAAACAAATTGGAGATAACTAAATGTATCGGTTGTCTTATTGACATGTTAGGATTTAACATTGATGTCACACTATAGGGTCCGCATTGTGACGTTGAAGGAATAAATCATATAAATTGGGTTTAAAGGACAATCCTCATGTACACATAGTAAAAGGTGGTGTATATGAAAAATTTGGATAAAATAAAAATGATAAAACAATAACATGCATTACCTAATCCAAATCTTCAATACCTCAAATAGACACAATGATGGATGAATTATTCAATTGATATGATATGTTGATTGCTCAATTCAGTAGCATAACATTGAGATGGAGATGATAGATAGAAATGGATGAATGATTCAAGAATGATTTTGGCAACATAAAGATACTTGAAGAATCAACCCCACAAATGGCTTATGAGAGGATTGATTTATAGGCAAGGTCTAATTTGGATTGATGGTTGAGATTGGATGTCAATAAGATGTCTTAATCAATGGCCAAGATTGAAAGTTGTAGTATGAAATAGGTTTAGGGAAAAATTAGGGAAATGATAAGGATTAATGGCCAAGATTGAATTATAAGATAATTAAATCAAGGGTGGAAAATGAATGAGACAAGAGAAGATAAGAATGACATGAATAATGAGGTTGACACAAAAAAAGAGGTTGTTGGAGAAAATTAAATAATTAAATAATTAAATAATTATTTAATTTGGGAGTGAAGGTGAATAATTAAATAATAAAAGCATTATTTAATTATAAAGGACATGTGACATGTTGACTTTAAAATTAAATAACAATTTAATTCAAAAGTGGATGAAAATGACAAAGTAGTAAATAATTAAATAAATAAAATTTATTTAATTATAGAAGAAGAGGACAATGAATAATTAAATAATTAAAATAATTATTTAATTATAGTAGAAAAATGACAATAATTAAATAAATGCTTATTTATTTAATTATAGAAAGAAGGGGCTAATTAGTGACGTAATTAAATTTATTTAATTAATCAAGGGAAGAATAAAGGAAAAAAAGAATTAATTAAATAATTAAGAATTATTTAATTAATAGAAGAATATGACTTGAAAAGATAATTAAATAATTAAAATTATTTAATTATGCAAGTAGAAGGAGGAATTGATATGAAAAGGTGGGTTCATAGGTGAAGGACAATTTTCAGTGTCTACAGGAAGTTGTGTTACATCATGAAATAAAAATATCATTAATCACTATTGTTGCCACATATTTTTGTGAATTCTAATTTTAAAGAAGTGGAGACATTAAATTCATGGTAAGGGCTGAAAGGTGATTCTATACCTTCCATGTGTTTATCTAAAGAAAATACCCATGCCAACAACAAAGATAGTTGTATGCATCTTCTAGATGCTCATTGAATTGTAAACTTCAACAAATTAGAAATGTGTTTGTATGTGCCACTATAACACAACTACAACTAGAAAAATTCTATTATATTTCCAACCATTTTCTTGTGCATGATAAAAATGTTTTTTTAATACAAAAATTAGATAACATTTGGTACCATACAAAATGTTGCATGGATCTAATTAATTGTGACTTCAAATATATGCTACAACTTGATCTACAAGAACATACAAATGAAATGAAGCAAACTATTATTGTCAAAGACATGCAAATGTTACTACCTAAGCCCATATTAGTCTAGGAGGTTTAAAGTAATGTTGTATCATAATCTACAAGTTGTTTTTCAAACACAAAACAAAACATGTGACAATGAGAAGAGGCTCAATACTGTTGTAATAAGGGTGAAATTTTTTCCCCTTGTGCATTTAAGTCATCTTCTTGTTGAAGAAATATCTAAATTTTCCTTTCTTGTATACATGTTTACCTATCACTTCCTATCTTTCTTTTCTCATCATGCATAATAGAGCATTTAATGCCTTAAACTTGTACTTTGCATATTCCAACAACTAATATTTATGTACACTGAAATATTAAGAGTTGTAAACTTCTTATTGTACAAAAAAAATATTTTGAATTTGATGACTTCTTTTCTTTGTATAGTGATCTAGATTCCAAGGAACATTATGATGACTTTTAGAATGCACATGTTGATGTCTTTTTCTATAATGTTTATTTCTCTATGGCCCTACAAGTAATCTACCTTTTTATTTCAATACCTTTATCTTTACATCATTTTTCTTACTATTGTTTAAATTTCTTGTTCTCTTTTCTTGGGATTGTTTATGATGTTCCCATCTATAATTGACCATGCATGTGGTATTTGGCCATCTAAAAGAGAACATATAAATTCCTTGAAACATATTTGTTATAATGTATAAAAAGATATCAATAATAATCCTTTAATTCAAAATGATGGAAGTCATAATGGTTCAACTAGTAGTGACCATGAAAATGAGATGCAACATATCTACTATCAAGCATGAACAAATGAAATCAGCAAAGCTAAAAAGGAGAAATGACACGCATTTCTTGTAAATAAGTCTCTACTTCTAATGTTGACACCATCTCTCCCTTCCATTGTGCATGCTTCCTCTTCTTCAATGTACTACAATTTGAAATCATTATTTTATGCTTTAATGGAAGACCCCATGAGCTATATACTACAATACCCATGCTATATTCCAGTGGCCCCTCACATGCCTTAGATTTCTCTTTCTATTGCAACTCAAAAACAATTCTGTGTACATATAGATTGACTATCATTTATGCCCACATGTTAATTGTGCATAGAGTGCTATCCAACAATCCAAATTAGGAAACTACATGGTGCTAATGTTTGATGCCAATGTCTTGATAAATAATAGAAACCATTTCTCTAAGTGAAGTAATATGGATCTCGAAAGCTAGCTTATTTGTTTGATATTCCTCATGCAAGTTGAATATATGCTTATTGCAAGAGTTAATTCAATTCTAAAAGTGTTTCATGCACAAGGTGGATAGCTAAAATTCAATAGCCATACACTTAGCTTTCCATAAGACATTACTACTATCATAAAACATTTGCTAGGGTGTATTGACTAGTTAAACATCATAATTGTAAGAAAACATAGTTTGGAACAAAATAACTATGTGTAGAGAAGGGGGATTCACTACTCACGAGTTCTCTTCATTCAGAGAGCCTCATGGGGCGAACTACCCTAAACTACCTCAAGGAACAACAATGAGAGTTTCAAAATTTGAAAGAGTAGGTCATAGAGATTTTCTAGACAAGTTGATAAGCTCTTGTCCAAAGAATGATAACACAAAATACAAATGACAGTGTAGCACGTTGGCATCTCGTACAAACCAAAGAACGAGTTCATCACAAAAAATGACAAAGTGGCTACTTCTACTCTAATTGCTAAGAACTTTCAAAATTCATGAAAGTAATAGAACTGAAATGAAGTGAAACAAAAATGATAAAGATAAGGAGAAGAAAGGAAGGAAATTCTTACAACCATGCAAATGATGAAACTTCCAGCATGTGAATGTCTTCAATACCTACAAGTGTAATATTTGGAAAGAATGTTGGGGTTGTATAGGGATTTGCCTTAATCAAACCCCTATTTTTCAATACCTGCAAGTGTAATATCTAGAGAGAATGTTGGGGTTGTATAGGGATTTGCCTCAGTCAAACCCTTGTTTTGGTGTTCCCACCTCCACAGACAACCAAATAGATAGAGAAAGAGAGAAAGATTAATCGAAATGGACAAAGCATGTGGTGAAAGTAAAACCTGCTTCAGGAGTAGAAGCCGCACCACCAAGTATAAGTGATAAAAGTAAACCCCATTCGAGGAGGAGAACCTGTATCACAAAAGGGGTGATAAAAGCAATCTCTACTTAAGGAGAACTCGTATCATGAAGCAAGGATGCAATTGGAATGGGAAGTGACAAATCCCAAGATGCTAAAAGGTGCAAGCAAGGCTTAGGAAGCCAAGGAGGAAAACAAAGAGAGTTACAAGAGCCAAGAGTGTTGTAAAGAGTGTTGTGAGAATGTGAGAGTGCTTGAAGGTGATGTAACAAGCTGTATGGAGCTATGCAAATGAGATAGCAAGACAAGGAGAAAAGGAAAATGGCAGAGCCAAAGATAGAGAGAAGTTAGAAGTAGAAGAGAGTTAGAATGAAGCTAGAAGTGGAGGAAGAGGCCAAATGAACTGAAAAGATTGCTTTTAAGGAGGGAAAAGAAGCTTCTTGAGCTGTTTCAAGGCATCTCGAGCCGTTAACACTGACCAAAGGAGGTGGAAAGTGGAAAACATGCACGAAAAAGGTTGTTTGAATGTTGAAACATCGTAGGTCACTAGCATGGTGCACTAGTGTCTGGAAGCGTCACACTACAAAATGATGTGAATGGGAAAAGCATAAGGTTCAATGCAAAGCTGACATGCGAGGGTAACTGTTCAAAAGGGGTGTTGGAGCATCCTAAGAGGGGAAAAAGGATAATGTAGGGGCTAAAATGAGCCTACACAAGTACTAAGGGAGTGGAAACTAAAGCGATACAATAATGTATGTGAAATTGTGAGGGGTGCAATTTTACGACTATACATTTTCCCCCCATTTTAGTGAGCATATGAATCTACATTAATGCATGCACACTAAATAAAATCTACTAAACATAAATAACATCATAATTATAAAAGGATAGTGTAGAGGAAGCAGATAACTCTTCGAACCACAAAATCATTCCCCTAGGCTGAAGACCTGCATTAGACAAGAAAGAACTACACCAGACAACAATGTTAGAACATAAAAAGCTAAAGGATTTGAGTTAGCAAAGTGAAAGAGACCTCGATGTAAAAGGTTGTCTCAGTACTATGTGTCATCCCCAAATTAAGAAATCACTCATAGAAGAATTCTAAAATCAAGAGTAGAAGGGTATATACACAAGATGAAGAAGATGCAGATCTTCAATCCGGTATATACAAAAGAGAAGAGAAAGAGAGAATTTAAGAATGTAAGCACCTCACAGGCCTGCAAAACTACAAGGAAGTGTCCCCCAAGATCTCTCACATGGAGGAAGCTAAGAAAGTGCCCTATTGACCCATAGACCTACAAGGAAGGTGTCCTTCAAGATCTCTCACATGAAGGAAAGTTCCCTATAGATTCATAGACCTGTAGGGAAAGTATCCCCCAAGATCTCTCACATGAAGGAAACCCAAAAAAGTGCCCTATAGACCCACAAATTTGTAGGGGAGCCATCCCCAAGATCTCTCACATGGAGGAAGCTCAAAGGAAGTTCCCTACAGGCCTACAAACCTATAGGGAGGTATCCCCCAAGATCTCTCACATGGAGGAAACCCAAAGAAAGCACCCTACAAACCTACAGACCTATAGGGGAGCCACCCCCAAGATCTCTCTCATGGAGGAAGCTTAGAAGAAGCATCTTACAAGCTCGTAGACCTACAAGAAGGTATCCCCCAAGATCTCTCACATGAAGGAAACTCAGTAAAGTACCTTACAGACCCGTAGATCTGCAAGGGAGCAACCCTCAAGATATCTCACATGGAGGAAGCTCAAAAGAAGCACCCTACAGGCCCTCAGACCTACAGGGAGGTATCCCCCAAAGATCTCTCACATGGAAGAAACCCAAGGAAGGGAACTCCTCAAAGTCAGAAAGTGGCTTCACAGGCACACCTACAAAGTGAAAGCAACCACACAGGTAAGTAAGTAGACAGTCACGCAGACTATCGATATATTAGAAAGCTTTCAAAGGGGACCCTTGGGAACCCTCCAAAAGAAAAAGGGGTCCACTCAAGGGACACTTCATTTGAAAGATATAGAGAAGAGAGGGGATCCTTAAAAGGACACACATATCCATAGCAAGTTATCACTACCCCCAACATACAAGGGAGGAAAACCATGCAAGATACTTAGAACATACAGGATAGAGGTAAACCTCGATATCACTTTTCATGTGAAGAAGAGGTAGGTGCATTAATCAAACAGAAGTTTGATGGAACCTAAATCACAAAGTTGTCGTATTTTGTCCTTCAAGGCCTTGCATTCACTAGTAGAATGACCAAACACTCGATGGTATGCACAAAAAGAATGCTTTGCTTTATCATGTTCATGAAATTTCTTACGAGTAGGAAAAGAGGGATTAAGTGGGCTTTTAGAAGCCACAAAAAAATACACTCTTTCTTAGATAGAGGATGAGGAGCAGGAAGCAACCCTTTCCCTTGTGAAGAAAGGATTGACTACTCACAAGGAGAAGATACGAGGGTTGCAGATAATGGAGGATCTACATGGAGAGTATTATTCCAGCAAAGGGGATCATACTCCTCTACGAGATCACCATCATCTTTCCTAACATGATTACCAACATTAACCTCTTTAACATAAGTGTGATCACCTTCCTCAGAAGGAGGATCAACACTAAGAACATTACAATTTGCATTCACCTTATCCTGCGATATAGAAGAATGACCATCTTTGATAGCGGGTATGGATGATGTTATTAGAAGGCTCAAATGGATCGGGGCAACTTTATATTCTTGAATGAAGGAATCTGTAAAGTCTAAAGAACCCCAATCATCATCAAGACATGCATTATTTTGAGAAGAGGTAGAAGGAACATAATTAAGATTTCTCACTTCAAAAGGATCTTCTTTAAGGACATCTATCTCAAGAGTATCCTTTGTAGTAGGTATTGCTGGAGTAAACATCGACACATTAGAAGACAATGAAGAAATAAGATTAGGCACAACTAAAACATGACCGACAACTGCCATCTCACATATGGGCATAGCATCAAGGTCATCCTTCATTGTGACTCCTCTATTGTTACAAATAAACTTAATAGATTTATGCAAGGCAGATGGGACTGCACCCATGGCATGAATCCACGGTCTACCAAGAAGAAGGTTATATGGTAATTTTTTGGACATAACATATACAAGTGTAGGTTCGGTAATGGGTCCCAACCTCAAAGGAAAGAATATCTTGCCTAAGGCTTGTCGACCAACATTATCGAACCCATGAATGTCAATAGAAGAAGCATTAAGAGAGGACAAATTGATATTAATCTTAGGCAATAGATCAATGCTACATACATTGAGTACCAAACCAGTGTTAATGAGAGTACTCTAATGCCGATATTATTAATGTTAACTACAATAATTACAGGGTCCACTTGACTTTGTATTTTTGGAGGTGGAAGTTCCTACGGATAAAATGTAATACTTGGTGAATTTGTACGAATATAAGCTATCAACACATCAACATCTACCAGCCTAGTGGAAGAAGGAAAGAGGATCTTTTGCAAGACTTCCTAAAGCCTACCTTGATAGAATGGAGTAGACTGAAGCAAGTCCCATAGTGAGATCTTAGTCGGAGTGACTTGGAGTTTCTCGATAAGATCATAATCACTAGGTGCTTTATTTGTAGGTTTAGGAGCTTAAAGAAGGCTTGGTTGTTCGTTCATTCCATTATCATAAGTATAGGCTACCGCTCTATAAGAGGGAGCCATAGGAATATCAGGAGGGTCACTATCAAATGGAACACCATTAATAGAATAAATTATTTTATGAGGAGTAGTTGGAGTCACATAAATGACCAGTCTCTTAGGCCTTTGAGGGGCATCAGAGACATAGATAACATTTACCAATTCATGAAAACTAGTGGAATGATTACTTAAAGACATATTCTCAAGATCAATCCAAACAGGATCAAATGTGGAATAATTATTCAAAGAAACATTCTCAACATTGATCCAGGGAGGATCAGATGTGGAAGGAGGTTCATCATTTGCTAATGCATCATCTCTAGAAGATGGTGCATCAGAACAAAGATGGGATTCAAGACTCACCAATGCAACGTCTCTAGAAGAGAGTGCATTGGGATGAAGAGAAGGTAGAGTAACATTAATAAATGTATCAATGATTTCATCTTCTTGCAACAAAATATCCTTTGAAGTAAGAGTACTTTCATAAGAAGGATCAAAGATGCCAAGTGACATTGGTAAAGCCAAGTCACTATCACATGCATGAAATAGAATATCATTAACATTTTAAACAAAATTAGATACTGAACTAATAAAAGAAGATATTAAATTCATTACGATTTTTTTTGGTATTTTCTATGTTATAGTAATTCATGTTTTCGGAGGTCTTCGGAGTGGAATTTTAGGTTAGAATTTGCATTGGTCCCTAAAACTAGTTCTCTAGGAGACCTTTCCGATGGTGCAAACGGTTATGAATTTTGAGCATCGAGTCAAAAGTTATGACCCCGCCAAGTAGGGGTAAATAAATTCCTAGTTTTTTGAAAGATTTTTTCTCTTCACGTCGGGTTCACCAAAATGTAGAGAAGGGGGATTTTCTACTCACGAGTTCTCTTCATTTAGAGAGGCTCACGGGGTGAACTACCCTAAACTATCTCAATGAACAACAACGAGAGTTTCATAATCTGAAAGAGTAGGTCATAGAGATTTTTTGGACAAGCTAACAAGCTCTCAACCAAAGGATGACAACAGGGAATATGAACGATAGCGTGACGCGTTGACATCCCAAGGTGCGCTGGCGTCTCGTACAAAACAAAGAATGAGTTTATCATAGAAAATGACAAATTGGCTACTTCTACTCTAATTGCTAAGAAATTCTAGAATACAAGAAAGTAATAGAACTGAAATGAAGTGAAACAAAAATGATAAAGATAAGGAGAAGAAATGAAGGAAATTCTTACAACCACGCAAATGATGAAACTTCTAGCATGTGAATGTCTTCAATACCTATAAGTGTAATATCTGGAGAGAATGTTGGGGCTGTATAGGGATTTTCCTCAATTAAACCCCTATTTTGGTGTTCCCACCTCCATGGACAGCTAAATAGATAGAGAAAGAGAGAAAGATGAACCAAAATGGACAAAGCGTGTGGTGAGAGAAAAACCCGCTTTAAAAGTAGAACCTGCACCATCAAGTATAAGTGATAAAAGCAAACCCTGCTCGAGGAGGAGAACCCATATCACAAAAGGGGTGATAAAAGAAATCCCTGCTCAAGGAGGAAACCCATATCACGAAGTAAGGATGCAATTGGAAGGGGAAGTGACTAAACTAAACTGATTCTGAACTAAACTAAACTGAACTGAACTGAACTAAATTGATTTGAACTGAACTAAACTAAACTTCAAACATGCAAACATCAAATCCTAACTCCTAGGATCTTTATATGCAATCATAAGTGTTAACTGTTACTCCGTATAGTTAACTGAACACAAGGTGAGTGTCACCTTACCATGTGAGTATCCCATGTGTCCCTATTATTTAGGAACTCACTATGGATTCCCTCACATGCTTCTTACATTTAGAATTAATTAAAAATGTCAATAATCATGATTATTTCATCAAATATTAATCTCATCTTAATCTTAGTGTTGTTGAACACATTCCAAGAATCTAGGAGATACATGAAATAATTAATGTTTAGGATTTGAAATTGAATGGCAACCTATTTCCAACATTCTTCCACTTGACATTATACATTGAAATTATTCTAAACAAGGAATAATCAATTTAAATCAAGTACAAGACTCAAGGCCAATGGCCTTCCTACACCACAAGAACTTATATGTAGGAACTGGCTACATAAGATAATCTGCATCATTAATCAAAGTGTCAACTTTTTCAATTAATACTTTCCCACTCTCAACCATTTCTCGCACAAAGTGATACTGAACATCCACATGTTTAGTACGAGCATGATACATAGGATTTTTGGCTAAACAAATAGCACTCTGACTATCACATTCAAGCCTAACTTGCTTGCAATTAAAACCAATACCTAACCCAAGGCTCTGTAACCAAACTTCCTCTTTAGAGGCATGTGTGCCAGCCATGTACTCTACTTCTGTGGTGGACAGAGCAACTGTGGGCCACCTCTTACTCATCCAACTAACCATAGCTCCAAACAAAGTGTACACATAACCACTTGTCGACCTCCGACTGTCCAAATATCCTACCCAATCTGAATCAACAAACCCCTACATGTCCAATGATCTATTCATAATATCAATATTATTTGAACCATGAAAAACTAAACAATAATCTGAAGTTCCTCGTAAATATCTAAATACCCTCTTAACATAAGTCCAATGTTCTTTACCAGGGTTAGACATAAACCTACTAAGAACTCCCACTGCTTGTGCTATATCTAGTCTTGTATAGACCATTGCATACATTAAACTACCAATTGCACTAGCATACAAAATTTCAAACATTTCCTCAAAATCAAAATCAGATTTAGGACTCATATCTAAACTTAACTTTATGCCAACTGGTAAAGGAATATTAATTGGTTTACTGTCCTGCATGTTAAATCTTTTCAAAATAGTATCAACATAATTACTCTAACTTAAGCAAAGCTTTATGTTACATCTCTCTCTACTGATCTCCATACCGAGGATATATTTTGCAGCCCCTAGATCTTTCATCTCAAATGTGTTTGAGAGTTGTGCTTTCAATTCTTTGATCATTACCTTGCTGTTACCAATAAACAACATGTCATCAACATACAAGATAATAATTAAAAGCTGACCATCAATAATTTTTATATAAACACAATGATCTTCCTCACTCCTAACAAAACCAATTTTTAATGCAAAAGCATCAAACTTCTGGTACCACATTCTGGGTGACTATTTCAATCCATATAAAGATCTCTTTATCCTGCAAACCAATTCTTCTTTTTCTTTTACAAAAAAACCTTTAGGTTGCTTCATATAAATCTTCTCATCAAGATTCCCATGCAAAAAAAGTAGTTTTCACATCCATTTGCTCAATTTCAAAATCATAAGCAACAACAATAGATAAGAAGAATCTAATAGAAGTTAATTTAGCAACAAGAGAGAAGATTTCATTAAAGTCAATTCCCTCTTTCTGGGAGTAGCCCTTGGCTACTAATCTAGCCTTGTACCTTTCGAGATTACCATCTGCACCGATCTTATTTTTAAAGATCCATTTACAACCAATGGCCTTTCTATCTTTGGGAAAACTCTCAAGATCCCATGTGTCACAAGAATCCAAGAATTCCATTTCCTCATGCATAGCTTGTGACCAAATCTTATTCTCATTTGAGGACAAAGCTTCCTTGTAAGAACTGGGTTCATCATTAGTACTCATTAAAGCAAAAATACAATAGAAATTAGGTGCGCCATACCTATCAACAGGATTCCGTTGTCTTGTGGATCTCCTTAAAGGAGTTTCTTCTGGTTCCTCAATTTTCTCGTCTTGAGCCTCTATTTCAGAAGAACTCTCTGAACTCTCTTCTTGAGATTCATCCACTTGTTCTTCAACATGTGCATCTTGTTGCTTCTTAGTATTTGACTCAAAATGCACTGTTCGAGAAGTATCCTTCCCCTTTGGTTGTTCTTCTCCTGAATAAGCTTTAAATTCCCTAAAAATAACATCTCTAGATAAAGAAACTTTTCTTGTTAGTGGATTCCAAAGCTTGTAACCTTTTACATTTTCACCATTTTTCTTGAGGCACATGAACAAAAGCCTCACAACCAAAGATCCTTAAATGTGCAACACTAGGTTTCTTATCTAACCACATCTCATAAGGAGTTTTATCTTCAATAGATGAACTAGGGGATCTATTGACTAAATAACAAGAAGTACATACCACTTCAGCCCATAGGGACCGTTCAAGCTTAGAACTACTTAACATACTCCTAGCTCTTTCCATTAAGGTTCGTTCATCCTTTCTGCTACTCCATTTTGTTGAGGTGTATATGGAGTAGTTTTCTGTCTCACTATTCCTGCATGCTTACAATAATCATCAAATTCCTTAGAACAATACTCACCACCATTATTTGATCTCAACACTTTTATCTTATAATCTGATTGTTTCTCAACCAAAGCCTTAAATTCCTTAAACTTATTAAACACATCAGATTTGTTATGCATAAAATATATCCAAGTGTATCTTGAGACACCATCAATAAATGTGACATAGTATCTAGATTTTCCAATAGAGTCAATATCCACAGGACCCATTACATCTGAGTGAATAATCTCTAATAATCTTTTAGCTCTATTTGTACCACTAGGAAATTTATATCTAGATTGCTTTCCAAACACACAGTGCTCACAAAAGTCATTTTTTCTAATATTATGATTAGGAATACCGTCAACCAAATTTTTATTAAGAATGTTCCTAAGACCTTTTTCACCTATATGGCCCAATCTATGGTGCCATAACATACATTTATTTTCAGCTTCAGTTACATTTGATAAAATATTTACATTGGAGGTATTTAGCTTAAACAAAGTCCCAATCCGAGATCCTTTAGCAACCACCATATTCCCTTTCACCAATTTGCAACCACCTTTTTCAAATGTCACATGCATTCCAGAATCATTAAACTTAGAGACAAAAAGTAGATTCCTTGCAATTCCTGGAATATGTAAAACATCATTAAGGGTACTAACACTACCATCACTGAAACACAATTTTACCTCTCCTTTGCCAACAACTTTTGTTGTGCTGTTGTCTCCAAAGAAGACATCTCCTCCATCATGCAGTATATTTAGAGAACCACTCCTTTCTAGGAGTCATATGATAGGAGCAACCTAAATCAAGAAGCGAAGAGTTATCAACAAGAATATTAGAAGAAATGACTAATGCATCATTACTGTCATCAAATTTTTCTGTAGAAGCATCAATACTCCTCTTCTTGCTTTTACAATCCTTTTTAATATGTCCAAGTTTTTCGCATTCCAACACTTTGCCTTACTCTTATTAGGGGTTTTTGATCATCCTTTAGACTTACCCTTTCCTTTCTTGTCTGCTTTAGATTCCTTCTCTTTAGGCCTACCTCTTACAAACAAGGCATCTTGGGAGCCAGTTTTAGATTTCCTCCTCATCTCCTCTGATAGGAGAGTAGGAATAATCTTGTCCATCTTTGGATCTGCACCATTACCACTAATTACAACTATTAGGTTTTACCAAGAATCTGGTAAAGAGCAAAGCAATAAAATGCACTCATCCTCATCCTCAAGCTTTACATCTACTGATGCTAACTGACTGAGAATTAAATTGAAAGAATTCAAATGTTGTGCTACTGCATCACCATCTTTCATTTTCAATGAATATAATTTCCTTTTCAGATACAACTTATTTGTTAGACTCTTTGTTTGATAAATGTCTCCTATTCTTTTCCACAATTTATATGCACTGGTTTCCACTGAAACATTTAAAAGAACAACATCAACAAGACACAATCTAATTGTTCCTCTTGCATTTTTATCTAACTTACCCCAATCTTTATCTGACATAGTTGTAGGTGTCTTTGTCTCATTATTAACCGCTAACCATTGGTCTCTTTCTTCAAGAAGATCTTCCATTTTTAATTTCCACATTTCATAGTTAGAACCATTGAACCTTTCAATATCTAACCTTGGATTCATTGTAACAAAAACTTAATTCCAAAATCAGAAAATTACTAAAATAATAAGAGCTCCCACTAAGCCAATAAATCCTTCAAACTTTAAGAGAAAGGCGTCCCAATACTACCCAACCTTAGCTCTGATACCAAATGTTGAAAAATGAGGTGTTTTCTTAGCTTAATACTCTGTAAAACTTTAATATTGCCGATCTAATGTAAGTCTTTTCTTTGTTACATATATTCTTTGTGGATGATTATCTTGATTAATCCATTTTATTGTTGTAGAATGTAGAGAGAATTTGATAGAAGAACTAGACAGGATATTAGAAATATCACACAAGATATACAGTGGAGAAACCCTTTCGGGAAAAAACTTCACCAAGAATTATTCTATTATTCAATCTTTGAATTACAATAGCTCTAATTCTTGCTCGCGAATGCTTCTTCTATCTTTACCAATCTTCTTCACACCTACAATAACAATTATGAAAACTCTATTCAACTTGAATGAGATATAAAGACAATATGCAACCTTGTAATCTCCAAATGGTGATAATTACAATGCACAAGCTCAAGCCCTTGAAAAGGTACGCCATATTCCTTCAAGTTGAGTTATTCTATGAAGGCTAAAGCTTACAACATGTGCTTCATGCATTTGGGTGTCCCAAACTGAAGGTACAACTTCTCCTTCACTTCGGTGATAATTTCAAAGCTCTTCCTCAAATTTTGCGCCCTTAAGTAACCCTTCTTAATTGAGCCTTCAAAAATATATTATCATGCATGAGAGGTAACTGAAACATTTACTCAACAACATTCATGCAAGAATGGTCATCCCTTGTTAACTGGAGGCAGTCCCTGTTATCTATCACACAACTCAAGTTATTAGCCATGCATTCCAAGTTAACTAAAGCTAACTACATGCAACTCAAAATAACCAACATGCATGCAATTAAAGATAACTGAACTGAACTGAACTAAACTGATTCTGAACTAAACTAAACTGAACTGAACTGAACTAAACTAATCTGAACTGAACTAAACTGAACTTCAAACATGCAAACATCAAATCCTAACTCCTAGGATCTTTACATGCAATCAGAAGTGTTAACTGTTACTCTGTATAGTTAACTGAACACAAGGTGAGTGTCACCTTACCATGTGAGTGTCCCATGTGTCCCTATTATTTAGGAACTCACTATGGACACCCTCACATGCTTCTTACATTTAGAATTAATTACAAATGTCAATAATCATGATTATTTCATCAAATATTAATCTCATCTTAATCTTAGTGTTGTTGAACACATTCCAAGAATCTAGGAGATACATGAAATAATTAATGTTTAGGATTTGCAATTGAATGGAAACCTATTTCCAAGAAAATCCCAAGATACTCAAAGGTGCAAGCAAGGCTTAGGAAGCCAAGGAGGAAAACAAAGAGAGCCGCAAGAGCCAAGAGTATTGTGAGAATGTGAGAGTGCTTGAAGGTGCTATAACAAGCTGTATGGAGCTATGCACAAGCAAGATAACAAGAAAAGGAGAAGAGGAAAATGGAAGAGCCAAAGCTAGAGAGAAGTTAGAAGTAGAAGAGAGTTAGAATGAATCTAGAAGTGGAGGAAGAGGCCAAATGAATTGAAGAGACTGCTTTTAAGGAGGGAAAAGAAGCTTTCCGAGCTATTACCACTGACCAAAGGAGGTGACAAGTGGAAAACATTCATAGAAATGGTCGTTTAAATGTTGAAATGTTGTAGGATGCTAGCATGGTGCGCTAGTGTCTGGACACATCACGCTACAAAATGACGCGAATGGGAAAAGCATAAGGTTCAATACAAAGTTGACATGTGAGGGTAGCTACTGAAAAGGAGTGTTGGATCAACCTGAGAGGGGAAAAAGGCTAATGCAGGGGCTAAAATGAGCCTACACAAGTACTAAGGGAGTGGACACTAAAGAAAATACAAGAATGTATGTGAAATTGTGAGAGGTGCAATTTTATGACTATACACTATGATTCTACATTAGCAAAACATGTGTTATTGACTCAGATTATTGATTATGAAGGTCTTCCCTTATGTTGTAGGTGATTCTTCACTTTTGGTCACCTTGCTTCTAATTTTCCCTTGTTCATGTTGTAGGAATGCTATTTTTGCTATGAGGTGACATGATGCCCTCCTCAAACTCTTCATGGTTTGGATTCTATGGATGTTCCTAATGAATCTCTAATGATGGGGCACAATGAGTATGCTTCAAATCCTTTTATGTCTTAGATTTTTATTGGGGTGGTGGATCCATCGCCATCTGCATTGCTTGATGATCATGTTCTAGCGATTACTAATCCTCTTTTTTTGGGGTGGTGTTGAAGTATGGTCTTAGGTTTGTGTTATAATTTTTCTAGGTGGCCAGCTTCCCCAATTAGGCACTCCTCTCATGTGTTATCCTTAATTGAGGCCTTAAAGGTGAATTTCCTTCCTCTCTCTCCTCAATATGAGAATCTGGATAATGAGGTTTCTTAGACCATTGTCCAAAGATAAAAGAAAGGTGTTCAAAAATATCTATCTCAATCCCACACCAAGGTCAAGGGTGTGATATTTACTATTTCAAGGATTGGTGTTGTTTATTGATGTTGTTTTTGGTGAGTATGCTTCAAATCCTTTTATGTCTTAGATTTTTATTGGGGTGGTGGACCCATCACCATCTGCATTGCTTGATGATCATGTTCTAGCGATTACTAATCCTCTTTTTTTGGGGTGGTGTTGAAGTATGGTCTTAGGTTTGTGTTATAATTTTTCTAGGTGGCCAGCTTCCCCAATTAGGCACTCCTCTCATGTGTTATCCCTAATTGAGGCCTTAAAGGTGAATTTCCTTCCTCTCTCTCCTCAATATGAGAATCTGGATAATGAGGTTTCTTAGACCATTGTCCAAAGATAAAAGAAAGGTGTTCAAAAATATCTATCTCAATCCCACACCAAGGTCAAGGGTGTGATATTTACTATTTCAAGGATTGGTGTTGTTTTTGGTGAGTATGCTTCAAATCCTTTTATGTCTTAGATTTTTATTGGGGTGGTGGACCCATCACCATCTGCATTGCTTGATGATCATGTTCTAGCGATTACTAATCCTCTTTCTTTGGGGTGGTGTTGAAGTATGGTCTTAGGTTTGTGTTATAATTTTTCTAGGTGGCCAACTTCCCCAATTAGGCACTCCTCTCATGTGTTATCCTTAATTGAGGCCTTAAAGGTGAATTTCCTTCCTCTCTCTCCTCAATATGAGAATATGGATAATGAGGTTTCTTAGACCATTGTCCAAAGATAAAAGAAAGGTGTTCAAAAATATCTATCTCAATCCCACACCAAGGTCAAGGGTGTGATATTTACTATTTCAAGGATTGGTGTTGTTTATTGATGTTGTTTTTGGTCATATCTACCTCACTATATATTTTTTTGTTACTTTTATAGTATTTTTTTTATGAAGGGCTTGGGAACTTTCTTTCCCTTTTATCCTTTATCATTCTCCTTATCCTACTAGCTTTCTCTGTAATAGGGTTGGAACCCTTGTTTTCCTTTTATTCTAATAAAAAAAATGTGTTCTTGAATCCTTGTAGTACCAAATTGTTCATGATCAATCCTACAACGTCTTCTAGCTTGATGAAAGTGCACTTTAATTTTTCCTTCAACCCCATCTAATGTATTTTCCATATTTCACCATATCTCCATATATCTTCTTAACATTTCCTTTTCACTCTTATTCCATAGGAAAAGATCTCTAAGAATTCTTAAATAAGAACTTGACCACCAATATTCCTTTGTGGTTATTCTTGCACCTACATAAAGGAAAATGGAAGAGGTCCATGCCTGCCTACAATTGGGTCTTATTTGAGCACCCAATTTTGTTAAATTTCCATTTTTTTTGTCAATGGTAAATGAGTACAACACAAAGGACATGTTTATAATGTTTTTTCCTACTCTTCCCTAAAAAAATTCCAAGTTTAATACAACCATGCATCAAAGAGGTTAAAATGCACGAATATGCTATTCATCTAATAAGACACACTATGATAACAAATTTGGTCAACACCTGCTATTATTCTACTTTGTCTTTCAATTTTTTTATGTGACATTGAAGGTAGGTCATTGCTATTATCTACGTTAAGAAGAGATTGGACAATAGTCTTCAAGAACAATTGATGACCTTTGCCAATTACTACAAAGCTTTCCCAATGACAAAATTACAAAAAAATTGATTCACTTTGACTCAACTCTTCATAGCACAATACCATTTTGGACAAATTGTCAAGGAGAGCTTTATGATATGATCATCTAAATTGTTTTCCCTACTTTGTTATTCACTTTAAGCACAATGGATACAAAGTCGCTAAAGTTGCACAACATCATATTTTCTATGTACCTTATTATCCAAATTGTTCCCATCAATGGGTGATCAAAGAAATTCACAACCCACATTTGATTGTATTGCACATGTGTAATAGATTCACTATCTTTCATAAAGAAATTTTATAGAAGCTTTGGGTGCAAAGGGCTATTGGAATAGGTGAAATTTTTCCTTCTTCCACTCATTTACATCAACTTGTCATTTTTTATAATTTATGCTTATTTTTTATGTTTTCCCTTAGGTATGAATGACAACATAAATGTTATTCTCATATTCATGAATTTATTTGGTTCCATCAAACACCTAGCATGAATAACATTTATTGGATGAATTGGGATTTAGTAAAAAATATTGTGACATACATTAGTACTTATATATTTGTTTGGAACCCACATAATGGTGACAAAGGAAAGTCAATGTTGCATCACTCTATTCTAAATTACCATTTATAATAGCCTCAAATAGTAGAAAATTATCATAAGATATTGTAGATAGGGAAATAATCAATCAATTTTAAATGTTGAAAACAATAAACTAACTAGACCCTATCAAGCACAATAGAGTACGAAACAACATGAAAATCACAATAAGAAGCACAAATGCAAACCGATCTCTATGCTAACTCGATTTATCTCCATTGCTCTTCTCCACCTGCATGAGAATGCAAGATTTTGAAGGGTTGACAATAGAGGAGTGTTGAGTGCTCATTCTTGCAGCATAACAACTTGATGACGAAAATGACCAATGAAGAGAATGATATATAGAGATGGAAGACTGATTTTGACATAGTCTAGATGCTAGATGAATCCCCCTTAAATGTATTGTGAGAGGCCGTATTTATAGAGCTGTGATGTTGACGAAGATAAGATTTGACAAGATTCGATAAGGATTTTATTTTTGACAAAAGAGGAAATACAACAAGATGAGATAAGATGTCGAAAAAAGATAGAAAGATTTTGATTCTCTTTTAAAGGAAATAAATCCTGAAAAAGATGAGAAGGATAATTGATGAATTATCTAATTAACTAAATTAATTAGATGCACATGAGTTTCAATTTTGGAAAGAAAGCGAGAAGATATTTTTAAGATTTTATTAATTAAATAAATATTTGATTTATTTAATTAATGCTGGATTTATGATTTCATCAATTAAATAATATAAATTATTTAATTAACATTAGAAGAATTAATAGAAATGATTTAATTAATTAAATAATATACATTAGAGGAATGGATGGAATGATTTAATTAATTAAATAATATAAATTATTTAATTAACATTAGAGGAATGGATGGAAATGATTTAATTAATTAAATAATATAAATTATTTAATTAACATTAGAGGAATGGATGGAAATGATTTAATTAATTAAATAATATAAATTATTTAATTAACATTAGAGAAATTGATGAATTATACATAGGAAGGGAATAAATGAAATTAGTTACATAAATAAGATTTATTTAACTAATTAGATGATGACATGGGTACCTAGTGGAAAAACATACTACAAGGTGTCTAAATGATGCAATGTTATGACAAGGTATCGTAAGAGGGCAATTTTTTGATGTCTACATTTTGCCCCTCTTTGAGATGATGTTCGAGATGATGAGATTTGTGTCGAGTAACATCATTTCAAAGAAGTTAAGATATGGTTAGAGGAAAATGGATAATGATAGAAAGATAGGATGATGGAATGATGATGCCTCCTCGAGAGGATAGGCATGTTGAACAAACATAGGTAGGCTCTCGAAACGAAATGATAAAGGGAGGAATAAGACGAATGATGCAAGATAGGAAGTGGATGAAGGAGATGAATGATACGTTATGCTGCAATGAAGGTGAGCAACCATGATGTTTGATATAGCACTAGACATTATGCACCAAGATATAAGGACCAATGTGACGATGCGTCGCGTGCCCCAATGTAATAGAACCTTGTCTAGACATATGAGAAAGTAGACTTAGAGCATTAAATTCCTAATGCACAAAAGGTATGATGTGACCTTAGATGTAAAGGATAGTGGAAAAAGCTACTCTAACATACACAAGATATGAATATTAGTTATCCAATGATATGGATTTAAGACAAATGCAAGATAAAATGATAACACACACAAGCAAGCAAGCAAGCATGCACAAATAATACAAAAACAAACAAGGAATTGCCCCTGTCAAGCTGTAAACCGTTGATCGATGATGATGATAGTGTTGTCATTGTGGGGAGCGACATGTCCCTAGAGCAACACAATAATGATTGATAGTTGATTGATTAGGTTTACAACAAGATAAGGATCAAGACCAAAGGATGTGATTGGATAATTTGACAAGATTGATTGTCTTGATTGGGATGGATTAAGGATTGACTTGCATTTGGATTATTGCTTGGATTGATTTGATTGGTTTGATTGGATGAAATGGTTTTGATGAAGATGATGATTGATTGGATTGAATGGTTGAATGATTGGATTGAGGTGAGGGATTGAATTGATGAAATTGGACAAAGTAATTGGACGGATTGATTTTATTGCTTGGATTTTTGTTGGATATTTGATTTTTTTGTATTTTTGGGGATATTTTGATTTTTTTGGATTTTTGAAATGTTTTGATTTTTTTTTGTATTTTTGAAATGTTTTGAATTTTTTTGGATTTTTGAAATGTTTTGAAATTTGGTTTGAATTTTGAAATGTTTTTTTTTGGATTTTTGAAATGTTTTGAATTTTTTTTGGATTTTTGAAATGTTTTGATTTTTTTGGACTTTTGGAATGTTTTGATGTGTCAAAGGATGAAAATTTGAGTAGCCTTTGTGCTAGATACCAATGAAAAGGGGAAAACCAAGTCTAGGTGCAAGGGTGGGTGACGGGATAATGGATAAAATGCTCATGATAGATGGATGGATATAAAGGATAGGTCATAGTGAACGGAATGGATGCATGCATCATAAGAGAGCAATGATGTGATCTCCAAAGACTATGTCACCTAGGAATAACATGCCCCATTCTAGGTACAATACTTAGGATTTTTCATGACAAAGCTTATGACAATAGGATAATGATAGGCTTATTTAGAAGGATGAGGTATGCCAAGAGATATCCAAAGCATGTTTCAACATTTTTCCCCTATGTCTTCATCACTATCAAAAGGAGAATGGTGGATAAGTGGACTTTAATATGATAGATATGTAGGATGGCTAAAGATGGTAGGTAGGATGGAAATGACATGACATGAATGATAGGTTGGATAGATAAGACATTGTGCCCCCAAGTGTAAGTGGCATAGAAGATCAACCTACACATGACACCTATTTGCTAGGTTTTCATCATGGTACTTATCCAGGGCGCCTGTTTACTAGGTTTTCACCTTTGGACGAAGGGATTTCTCTTTACTTTTTTTTTTTGGATAGGAGAAGAGGAATATGGATAGGAGGGACTCAAGTGTCTAGTTACATGAAAGGTGATAGCCCCACTAGAGATGGATGCCATTGCATGGACCATGTCAAATATCATTATGCTCATAGATGTTGGTAAGGGATGACATGAAAGGGAGATGGAGTAGGTAGATGATGGATTATGATGTGGATTATGGAGGACAATAATGGATTATGATGCAAAATATGTAGGGAAGATGATAGGGATTATATGGGACTTATGCAAAAGATGAGTGGAGAGGCTTAGCCAAAAGCATGGACCATAGGAAGATGGTGGGGAAGATATGTAGGATAATGAGTGAAGGATGAGGAGATGGAGGTATGTGGAATTTTTGGGAAATGGAAGGGAACCATGACCAATGGTTGCACACATTGTAATAAACATTGAAGCTTTTGATGTGGATGGGGTGTAGGAATCAATGGAGATGTTAACTTAGGAGGTGGTGGATGAAGTGTTTTAAGTACCCACATAGACTTAGTATTTTTATGATTTTTATTTTGCTTGTGGGTTTTAGGAATTTGAGACTTTTGAATGGAATGAGAAAGTGGGATGGAAGTGGATGGTTGGGATTTTTGTGACGTGAATACCTCATTTGACTTGATTTATTTTTGCTTAGGTACCCAAACCATTTTGTTTTTAGACTTTTCTTTTGGAGGTATGGGCTTATATAGCTTTTTATATGTACTTGGCTTTGAATTTTTGTATTGATTTCCTAAGGCACAAGAACCCTTAGGATTTTTTACTTTATAGGTAGAGGCATTGAAATTATTGCTTTTGAATCCCATGGGTATGGTGGAATGGGTGGAAGCTTCATGTTTATACAATGTGTGCATTTGTTGGTCATGATTAGGAATGTTAGGGTATTTATGGATGGAGGGATAAGGGGATTGGATAATGGGGATATTAGGTGTTGGGTGAAGTGGAGGTAGATTAGATGGAGGGATATTAGGAGTTGGAAGCAATGGTGGCAGGTGTATGGTCACACGCTTTTGAAATTTGTAGGATGATGGAGGGGGGGTGGTGACATATGTTTTAGGGATATGATAGGATTTATGGTGAAAGGAGGTGGACTTGGGATGTATGGAGGAAATACCAACATCTTTAGGTTGTTGTCCTTGGGGTGTATGTCCAAGGCCATAAGAGCATGGAGGGACTTTGACATGGATGGGTTCCAAAATACCTTGTTCATGAAGGTCTTGACCTTTACCTTGGTGGTTCATATTTTGGAGTGTGCAATGGACAAGGGGACTAGGTGTAGGTGAAACCCTAGACATGAGTCCTTATTGGATGGAGAAAATAATGGTTGTTGTTGTTCTAAGAGGAACATTCAAGAATGAGGGTGGAGAGACCAATAGCATATGATGGAGGACTTGCAATGGGGTCCATAGTGGGTGATGGAGGATCATTAGGATCTTGATTAGCCTTGTGTTCACTTAGATCCAAGGTATTTGTTTGATATTCTATGTGTGTTGGGGAGGCATATGTCTGATCATGGGAAGTGGATGTTTGTGTATCATGGATGGGTGAGGTTGAAAGCTCTTGACCATGGAATGCATAAAGTTGGCTAAGAGGATCATCATGGTCTTCTTGATCATAAAAGGGGTCTTGATCAAAGATGAAAGATTGATCAAGAATAGTATTAGGTGTGTTATGAACATAATTATTAGTTTAGCATTGATCTTTATGTGGATGAGGGGGTAATGTTTCCTCATGTTTAGGGTTGTGCTCTTGACATACCTCATGACTTATTTGAATGGAGGTGGAAGGGGATTTCTCATAGAGAGACTTGACATGTTCTTGATGGTCAACAATATAGGATCATGACAAAGGGTGACTTGGAATTAAGAGGGGAGACTCTTGAATTGACTCAAGGGGTTGTGGATGACATGATTGGCTTGAAGGACTTGGCATGATGTTTGAGGATTCTTTTGTATGTTTAGGTATATGTGTTGAATGACATGGTGACAATTGATTCCTTGCTCGTAGCCCTTGGGTCACATCCTTTGGAGGTGTAGGGGTGGAAGGTGTTGGCTTAGGGTTTTGATTTTGATTGGATGATGGTATGGTAAAGTTATAGGGTGCATGTGCTAGATTGGTATTCCCCTTATCAATGGTTGCATTAGAACATGAGGAAGTTTGGCCTTGTTGCAAGGTAGAACTTAGAGTCACATGTGTTTGTTGTGATGTGGCTTGATAGGTTGATGTGGCATCGACATACAAAGAAGTGGATGGATAAGATTGGTATGAGGTGGAAGGGGATGACACATTAGGTTGAGGTGGCATTGGTTGATAATAAATGGATAGGAGATGATGTTGTGGTTGTTGAATTTGACAAATGGCCATGAATTGATTGGCTTGAGCTAGGAGGTGTTGGATTTGAGGTGATTAAATTTGTTGAAAATTTTGGAAGAGGGTTTGAAGGCTTTGTATGGTTTGGTGGTCTAGGGGTTGGGGTATTTGGTGAAGTGTTTGAAAGAGGTTTCGAAGTTGGGATGCTAGGGCTTTGTGTTCAAATGTGGGCATGGTGTCACACATGTGTGTAAGCTCTTGTGCATCGATTTGTTCCTAAAAGTATGCAACATCATTCATGTCATTATTAGAGGTGGTAGGAGAAGCCCCTCAAAGTATGATTTTAGGTTTTTATTTTGTTTCATTATTTGAACTAGAGAAAGGGACTCCTTGAATTATGATCTCAGGCTTAGGTGTTGTCTCATGATTTGGACTAGAGGGATAGCCCCCTTGGATTATGACTTTTGTCTTATGATTAGTATTGGGATTGTTTATGATTATGACCATTTTGACAAGTGGTGATGGTGATGATGTGGACTGATTAGATTGGATGACTTGGATTGATTAAGATGAAATGGATAGGATGTGACTGTGTTGGAAGAACGTGTAGAGTGACTTGTCTTTATGTGTTTGGTGTTTAGCTTGATTTGGAAATGTTTAAATGAATGATCACACATGTACACACATAAATCACTCACGCAAGACACATAAGTAAGTTTGAATTTTCAAATTTGAAGAATGTAATGATGATTATTAAACAAGCACACATGGAATACACATCAACAAGCCCTATGACTAGTCAAGTGGGGTATGGCCAATTAGGTCTCAAGCTAGTCTGCACAAGGTTGAATAAAGAATGATTTGGAAGAAAAATCTTTCCACACAGTTGGGAGAAAGGGGTAACCCACCCTTCACCTTCACTTCCCAAAGGTATAAAGTTCTTTGGGGCTTAGCCAAGAGTGACAATATTTTAACTCCCAAACAAGTGTGTCTTTCGATTCACACTTCGATTGAGGTCATCCCTAGGGGTGATGAAATCCCCTAGCAGGCCTCCTAGAAAGGGTTTGACAAAATCAAACCAAGTGAGGTGTTTGTGATCACACACACACTTGATTCACACTCACAGTTGTTAATTGACCCTTAGAAAGGAAATGTGTGCAAGAAAGCAATGAAGCACTTGTTCTTTTTTAGATCCCAAATCAAATGTGTAGGAAGATAGCGGTTAATTTTAGACCCGATTTTCGATATGTGATTGAAGACAAGATTCGTTTTAAACCAATTGCAATGATGTGATCAAACAAGATTTGATTTTATGTCCCAAATTGAAATGTGTGACCAACAAGATTAATGAGATGAAGGATGAGACAAGTGCACCTGGTTATTTTATCTTTCCAAATTGTTGTTGTGATTGATCCCAATGCTTTTCCACCTCCGTATGATTCACCAACAAGTCACCAAGACAAAAGAAACAAATTAAAAATCTGCTAGAACAAAAGTCATATGCGCTGAAAAAAATATGAAAATTTGATAACTCTAACTCTATCAAAGTTGATAAAAACCTACACCATTGGATAGCTTATGAAATTCTACCCCATTTAAAAAAAAAATCTCTTAAAAAGACCAAAAAATGACCAAGTTACGACCATTTTAAGATTGACTAAAAAAATGTTGAAACAAAGACCATATGCACTAAAACAGACCTCATATGCGCTAGAAAAAGTCCCATATGCGCTAAACAAAAAGTACCAGATGCACTAAAAGAAGTCCCAGATGAGCTAAAAGAAGTCCTAGATGTGCTAATTTTTTTTTTTAATGAAATGGTATATGCGCCATTATGTTCCTTATAAGCACTGAAACAATTCTTGGATGCGCTGAAATAGCTCTGAATGCACTGAAAGACCTGCAAAAGCGTTGTTTAAAGCCTTAGATGCACTATACAAATCCTCAGATGCACTAAAACATAAAATTTTGCCAAAAATTCAAATTCCAGAATGCGAAATCCTGTCATAAAACCTGCAAATAAATGTTAAAAACTGGGCAAGGCCCCATAGTGGGCGCCAAATGTAGATAGGGAAATAATCAATCAGTTTTAAATGTTGAAAACAATAAACTAACTAAACCCTATCAAGCACAATAGAGTATGAAACAACACAAAAATCACAATAAGAAGCACAAATGCAAACCGATCTCCACGCTAACTCGATTTATCTCCATTACTCTTCTCCACCTGCATGAGAATGCAAGATTTTGAAGGGTTGACAATAGAGGAGTGTTGAGTGCTCATTCTTGCAGCATAACAACTTGATGACGAAAATGACCAATGAAGAGAAACATAGAGATGGAAGACTGATTTTGACAGAGTCTGGATGCTAGATGAATCCCCCTTAAATGTATTGTGAGAGGCCGTATTTATAGAGCTGTGATAAGATTTGACAAGATTCGATAAGGATTTGATTTTTGACAAAAGAGGAAATACAACAAGATGAGATAAGATGTCGAAAAAAGATAGAAAGATTTTGATTCTCTTTTAAAGGAAATAAATCCTGAAAAAGATGAGAAGGATAATTGATGAATTATCTAATTAACTGAATTAATTAGATGCACATGAGTTTCAATTTTGGAAAGAAAGCGAGAAGATATTTTTAAGATTTTATTAATTAAATAAATATTTGATTTATTTAATTAATGTTGGATTTATGATTTCATCAATTAAATAATATAAATTATTTAATTAACATTAGAAGAATTAATAGAAATGATTTAATTAACATTAGAGGAATTGATGAATTATGCATAGGAAGGGAATAAAAGAAATTAGTTAAATAAATAAGATTTATTTAACTAATTAGATGATGACATGGGTACCTAGTGGCAAAACATACTACAAGGTGTCTAAATGATGCGATGTTATGACAAGGTATCGTAAGAGGACAATTTTTTGATGTCTATAGATATATACAAACCATCAATAGTGGGAGAAATAAAAATAAATCTCAATCTTTTGCCAAAGATTCATCAAAAAAATCACACAAGAATATAGCCAAGAACAATTTTGTAATTTTAATGTACCTAATTTTAAATTTTATTATATATAAATAATATTGGTAAATAAAATAATAAATCTTCTAATCCATTCCTTAATTTAAACTCTCATCATATTACTTAACATATAATTTTCTATTAGTGTAACTATTGCACCTCCTTAAGGTGCAAGTACTAGTATTTTATTTTAATACACTTCTTGTTTCATAGCATACCTTTGTACATTAAAATTGCAAAGCAATCTAATTTTTTTTCTTATATTGTTCAACAACTACTTTTCTTTCACTTGTGTAGTGGAAAAAGTATTTATCAAGATAATTTAAGAGTGTAATTTTGTAGCTATGGTCAACAATGTCAAAAATGTTGTAGGTATTCAAAAGTTTCTTAGATATATAAATACACAAATTATAACCCCCCATAATTTCTTTCAGATTATAAAATTAAATGTGTATCATAATTCCCATATAACTTTGAAAACCAAGTTGTGATTTTAAATTGCCATGAAATGCTCTAGTTCAACAACAAGAAGTTCAACCAATTCAATTTTTTTTGTTCCCTTGGAGGGTGCAAATAAAGACACATGACAATCATATGCTTCTTACTTATCATTACTTAATTGGTTATAGGAATAAACAACAATTTATGATATAGAAAAAATCGATAGAAGAGGTTCCTTCAAGGAAACTTGTGAATACCCTAAAAACTCTTACAAATTGATAGCTTTCTTCACTAAGAAATCCAATCATTTAGAGGATTTATTGGTTATAGGAATAGATAATAATTTATGGTGCAATGAGAATCAACATAAGGGTTTCCTTTATGACCACTTATAGATACTCTAAATTCTCTTATTTATAAACTGGTAGTTTTTTTGGCTAAGAAAATCAAATCATTTAGAAGATAAACTTGTTTTTTATTGGAGAATGAATATCTTGACATTTTAGATTTAACACATTGTAGAATCAGGGGCATCAAGTACATAAATTTTTATTTTCCTTAGTTAATATTGAAGGTTTGAGGGATTCTCAAATTTAACTAGGGCACGATCCTATCCTTATCCCCTTTAGAGTACCATCCCTTGCACTCAACAAGACATGTCAACAATTTTAGAAGAAATTGTACAAATTGTAAGATGAATGTTTTTTTTGTAGTCATACCATAAAAAAATGAGTTAGACATGCAAGATCTATAAGTTTATGATATCATTAGTATTGGAAAAATAATGCGTGAAGGTAGCCTAATTTCCCTTAGTTCAAGAAATTATCTTTGTACATTACATAATAAGGGCCCATCCCAATGGATTTCTAGAAAATTTGTGTCAACATTGTTTGGAGATGCTCCTACTTTCATAGGATTACATACATATTATTTTATATATACACACACCATGATACTAAGAATACATGTGGTATTTGTAGTTTATACGATCTTTTAAATTTATGAAAGTATTGTAAACATTGTCTAATTTGTGGCCACCTTCCTAATATCATCCTTTGGAGACTTGACCATACCATTAATCCACAAGACTACAAAAGAAGGCTGATTTGGGTTGTTTGTTTACTTAATTTCCTTTTCCTTCCCACGTAGTGAACCAATTTTGTGAATGCACATATAAAAGGATTTTTTTAAATATCAAGCTTTCACAATTGGCTGCAACTTAGTGAAGAGAAATTGGCATGCAAGTTTGGGCATTGCACTAATGGGTTGATACTAAGGATTGAAAGGGGGTTCAACCTTTGTTGTCTAATCTTCCCAATGTTAAGGGGATATGTAGTGGGGAAGTGGCATACAAAACTATTTTTTATTGGATCAAGAGATCAATCAATGAAATGTTTATGGAGCTTGTGTGCACGATAGCTAATTGGAATGTGCCATGTTGTCCTATATGGTAAAGGAAATGAGTCTAACATTTTTTTGGTGGTGCATAATTTGATGGCACAAAAGGGGATGATGCCCTCTTGTTTGGTTTATTTGTGGTAAAATGAATCAATGCTTGGGGATATTTTACTCTCCCATTTTACATTAGTTCTCAATGTGATGGCTTAAGAGGATGTAGATGGATAAGTGATGACATGTGTATAATTTTCATTCGTTGAAAGACCAATTTGAAAAATTTCTAAAGGGGTTTACCTACATTATATTGAAGGGGGTTGTGCCACATGGTGCAAGGTGGAATTTTTTTTGGGTGAGCCATGTCTTTCTTGACAAGTTGAAATGTATTAACAATAAAACAAATGCACTAGACATAAATGTATGTATTCAAATACTCAAAAATTAAGATTTCAATAAGGAACTATAGGAGAGGAGATGGGTGTGATGGAGGGCCCAATAGGGCTCAACCAAATTAATAACCAAATTGAACCTCATATCTCCCTATTTTTTGAAATCCTCTTAGCATATCATTAATTGCTTTGCTCAACTAAAAAGAAGTTAAGAAGTGAGAAATTTTTTGATTTCTCTCAAATCAATATTCTTTCAATCATGTTACACTACAAAACTATTACATTGAATTTTCTTACAAAGGACACTTAATTAGATCTACAATATAAAAGTGTGCTAATCTGATAAAGGACTGCAAAAGTCACAAACTTCTAAAAAGCATAAGAACTCTCTTACAAAGAGGAAAAAGTGCTAGATATATCAAAAGTCCCAGCCCCTAGGGCTTACAAAACTATCAACCTCTAGAAATATCTGCCCCTAGATCTTTATAATGAAGTTAATGCTACATTCAAGTGTATCCCTGCTGTCCATATTGATGAAGGGTCGCTCCAGGAATGGCCTCCTTGATCTTTTGCAACAATCGCATTAACTTCTGGCCCCGTGTCCACCATTGAACTTCCATCAGAGCTTCTTTGAATGTTTATGAGTGCTATCATAAATGTCGATCCACTCCTACCAGTCGATATCCCAACTGTCCTTGCGGTCTCATCCTTTCTATTATTCTTTTGTTCTAGACCCTTCCGTAAGTTGACCTCTTCTAGAAACAACATCAGATTTTCCCATTAGATCTCCACACCATTGCTTCACCGAGCTGCTCCATCACTTTTGATCTCAGAGTAGATCCATGTCACTTGCATTCTATTGATCTTCTTTTCAGGGGGAGTCAATCAGTCAAATGGACAATGGTTCGCCTTTAGTTCTCTTTGATTGGGCGAACACACTCCACGTAAGATTCCCGGGCGGTCAGAGGTCCTTTAGACAAAATCACATGTTAGTGAGATACTAATCATGTCTCCCCGATGCGAGTATACCTCACATGACAGTTGACATAGCTTGGGAGTGTCGGCGAGACCTCATATTGAGCTGCAGGAGTTATACCGATATCGTCATTTCATCGCCCAAACATCCACATTCGACAAGATTTCTCACCGAAGTCTACAATAGACCCATTGCTATCGACAAGACTCCCCTTAGTCGGCGAGAGATTAAACTAAAGGCATAACCTTCGGGAAGACAAACAAGCATCAGCGAGACATCTTGCCAAGCTTGAAACATTTCGGCGAGCTCACCCCACTTGTGCACAATAGTCGGTGAGATACCATCGGGTTGGGGAGACTTCTCCCCGAACTCAAAACATTATGCCGAAGACACCCTTCTGTCGACAGGACTTTCCTCATTTGGCCAGACTTCATGCCAAAGGCAACCTCTCTTGGTGAGACCATTACTTGTCGACAGGACGTCTCCCCGAACTCCTATTTCTTCGGCGAGACCATCGGATTTCTGTGAGACATTATGCTGAACTCAAACCCCATGGCCAAGAGTCTTACTGTTTCCAAATATCCATTCAGCGAGACCCTTTCAGGTTGACAGGACCTCACACTGAGCACCAAATATTACACTGAGGCCTTTCGTTTTGGCGAGACCTCACCCCGTCGATGAAGCATCACAGCGAGGGCACCAAATTTTTCCAAGACCTCTGTCCTTTAGTAGGACATCTCCCTAAACTCAAAAATTATGCCAAGAGTTCCATTTATTGGCCAGACTTACTTGGGTTGGAAAGACATCATGCCGAACCCCTCATCTTTCAGTGAGCTTGGACAATTTCGGGGAGACCACCTTCGATCGGCGAGACATTACACTGACACTGATTCTTTCCTCGATGCCAACTTGTGAACAACTATCGGTGAGACATCCCAAATGGAGAGAGATGGAAACTCAGAGCGACCGAAATGTCCTAGCGACCCTGATGCAAAAGTTAATCCATTTGGCCACTATAAACACTTGAAAATAGACCCCTGCCTGTTTGAGCCCGTAGGTGAAAATCGAGCAACATTTCTGTTGACCTTTGCTGAATGTTTTCCTGCTAAACCTAGAAACTAGTAGCCAAAACTTGTCCATTGGGCTCAGAGTCACTTAGTAAAAAAAAACCTCAGAAACAGACCAAAAGCAGCTCGCACATGACTGCAACTCACTTGAGACTCATGAAGCAGATCATGACACTGGAAACTTACTTGAACCGGAGAAACTGAAGTGAAACTATGAAACTGTGCTAGAACAACACTTAAGAAATGAAACAACAATTAAAATAAAGTGCAAAAGCACTTATTGAAAGCATAAAACCTAACCTAATATGTACAATGGAGGAACCTATCAAACCTCAAAATAAGGCTTGAGGTGTATCCCATTGACTGGGATAGGAAGCACTTCACCTTCAATTGTGGCCAGTTGGTAAACATCGTGTTCTTTGCAGTCTTTGATAATAAATGGACCCATGCACATGTTGTCAAAATTGGTGTGATGGCCCAGCCTGCTTTTCAAAACATCCCATTAGAGAACCATATCACCTTCTTTAAATTTTTTGGCTATAGCTTTCTTGTCAAATGTTCTCTTTGTTTGGAGCTGATGATACTCCAAAGTTTTCATTGCCTTCTCTCTTGATTCTTCAAGCTCCACGAGTTCTGCATATCTCACGGACATTGGGTCCTGTTCTTCAAACATCTCCAACTGGTGAACAATGTCTAGAGCTGGAAGCTCCAGACATTGTTCACCCTCTAGCTCCAGACATTGTTCACCAGTTGGAGATGTTTGAAGAACAGGACCCAATGTAAGTTTCCACTTGTCCATGGGGCTCAGAGTTACTTAGTAAAAAAAAAAACCTCAGAAACAGACCAAGAGCAGCTCGCACATGACTGCAACTCACTTGAGACTCATGAAGCAGATCAGGACACTGGAAACCTGCTGGAACCAAAGAAACTGAAGTGAAACTACAAAATTGTGCTAGAACAAAACTTAGGAAATGAAACAACAATTAAACTAAAGTGCAGAAGCATTTATTGAAAGCATAAAACCTAACCTAATATGTACAATGGAGGAACCTATCAAACCTCAAAATAAGGCTTGAGGTGTATCCCATTGACTGGGATAGGAAGCACTTCACCTTTGGTTGTGGCCAGTTGGTAAGCATTGTGTTCTTTGCAATCTTTGATAATAAATGGACCCATGCACATGTTGTCAAACTTGGTGTGATGGCCCGACCTGCTTTTCAAAACATCCCATTTGAGAACCATATCACCTTCTTTAAAATTTTTGGCTGTAGCTTTCTTTTCAAATTTTCTCTTTGTTTGGAGCTGATGATACTCCAAAGTTTTCATTGCCTTCTCTCTTGATTCTTCAAGCTCCATGAGCTCTGCATATCTCACAGACATTGGGTCCTATTCTTCAAACATCTCCAACTGGTGAACAATGTCTAGAGCTGGAAGCTCCACAGATAGAGGTAATTTGGCCTCTTTACCATAAATGAGTATGTACGAAGAATTACCAATTGATCTCTTAGGGGTTATCCTATCTTCCCAAAGCGCAAATTTCAATGTGGTATGCCAAACCCTTTGATTCTCCTCCATGGTCCTCTTAATAATTCTGATCAATTTTTTATTTGTACTTTCAGCTAAACCATTATCCTATAGGTAATAATTAGAGGAAGTATTCAAATGAATTCCGTGGTTAATAGCCCAATATGTGACTCTTAATCCAACAAATGCAAGAGCATTATCTAAAATGATGGAGTCGGGAACTCCAAATCTGGTGATTATATCTTCATAAAAAATCAAAACTGAAGATTCATTTGCTTCTTTCAAAGTTGTTGCCTCTGTCCACCGTGTGAAATAGTATGTAGTAGTAAGCACCCACTTGTGACCAGCACTAGATGGTGGATTAATTGGAACAATAAAGTCAATGCCCCATCTCATGAAGGGCTGCTCTACCTGAATTGGATGTAAAGGCATAGCAGGTAGATTTTCCTTTCCTGCAAACAAAACACATTTCATACACTTCCTTGACCATGCATATGCATCTTTAAACAAGTTGGGCCAATAGTAACCAGCTCTCATAATTTTCCAAGTAGTTGTCCTTGGAGCAAAGTGACCTCCTGAAACTCCATCATGAAACTCATGAAGTACCTTTTCTGTTTGATCAATATCAATACACCTTAACAAGACACTATTCAAATCTTTCCTAAAAAGGATATTATCAATGAGGACATAAGGAATTGACTGCTATCTGAAGTATCTTCATCTTGCTCTGTCGAGACCTGGTGGACATTCACCAGTATGAAGGAAGTGGGTCATTTCTTGAACCCAACCTGCAACTGATGCAGGTACAATAGCTTGAACATTTTGAGGCTCATTAATATTAGCTAAAACAACACCAGTTTCTGACTTGTGTACATCTTCAGGGGTTGAGGCAAGTTGCTCACAAAGTCCTCTACCTCTGAAAAGTTTTGTGATGTTGATGTTGACATCAAATTCCATTATTTTTGTGATCCACCTTGCTCTTTTCTCACTCAGATCTTTGTTCAACAAAAAATCCTTCACACTTGGGTGTGCAACCAAAACATGAATTTTATTGTTTGAAACTAGAGGTTTAAACTTCTTTAGGCTTCTGATCATAGTGAGAGCATGTTTCTTAACAAATGTATATTTTTGTTCATAATCAACAAGTCCTTGACTGAAGAAAGCTGTTGGCTGCTCTAACTTATCACTGTTTTTTTGAACAAGCATAGCAAAAATTGAACTAACGCTACCAAAAGCATATAAGAAGTCCTTAGAGAAATCTGGATTTTTCCAGTGTTGGAGCCGATGCTAAAGCTTCCTTGATTTCTTCAAAACTATTTTTTTCTTCTCTAGTCCAACTGAAAACTGCATTCTTTTTAAGCATGGCTGCCAAAGGCTGTAATAAATTTGCAACATCAGGAAGAAATCTTCTTAAAAAGTTGATTCTCCCTAAAAAGTTCTGCAATCCTTTCTAGTGATTGGGTAATGGCAGTTCAAGTATAGCTTTAAATATTTTAGGATCAATGGTAACTCCATCTTTTGATATTATGTGACCTAACAGTTTACCTTCATGAACTGCAAAAATACTCTTTGTCAGATTGAGAGATATCCCATATTCTTTGCATTTTTCAAAAATTGCTTGAGATGTGACAAGTGCTCATCTGCACTTTTTGAATATACAGTTATGTCATCTAAGTAAACCAACAAAAATTTCTGAATTAAACTCTGAAATGCCATATCCATGGCACAGTAAAGGTAGCACCAGTGTTAGATAAGCCAAAAGGCATTCTCTTGTAGGCCATAGTGCCCCATTTTATTGTAAATGTTGTTTTATACTGATCCTCCTCTTTGACTAAAATCTGGTTATAACCAGAATATCCATCCAGAAGAGAAAATCTCTCTGAACCAGCAACAACCTGGAGAATTTGTTCCATAGACAGTAAGGGATAATGATCTTTCAGAGACGCTCTATTAAGGTCTCTAAAATCTACACATAATCTTACTTCACCATTCTTTTTTCTAATCGGAACAAGGTTAGATACCCAGGATGTGTGTTTATTGGAAATATGATACCCCCCTCAACTAACTTGGTCAACTCTTTGATCATTAAAGGTTCAAGCTTGGGATTCAATGGCCTCTGTTTTTATCTAACAGGCTTAGCACCAGGCTCTAACTCAATTGTATGTTGTGCAATATGAGGATCAAAACCTCTTAAATCAAAATATTGCCAAGCAAAAACATCATGATACTCTTGGCATAAAACAATGAAAGCTCTCTTATCTTCAACTGAACATATTTTTCCTAATTTGAGAAGCTTACCTTTAAAGATTTCCACTTCTTCATAATGATCTTCTTTCACTTGAATGCCAACTTTTTTCTTAAGTTGGTCATCAAAATTGAATATGGATTCCAAGGTAACATGCCCTTTGGGAAGTTTATTTGTTTTCAGCTGTATCATTTGATCATCATATTGCTGTTTAATCTTTTCCTGGTTTGCTATAGAAAATTGATCTTCCTGGAGCAGAAAGGTTAAAATCTGTTCATCATTTTCAAATACCTTCTAGTTAATGTTGTTATTAGGAATTAACGGCCTGATAACCACCTTGACATACTACTGTATTTTGTCTTTTTTAATATCGGTTGGGATATCAAACTGTGCTCCAATTGCTACAAGTCTATCAACATGCTTATTATGATTTTGTGGAATAGAAATCAAATTGAAGGCATTAAACTATTCAATTATGTTCCAAACTCTATTTCTATAAGACTTCAAAGTATCATTCTTGGTAACATTCAGCCCTATAACTAGATTAACTATCAATTCACTGTCTCCATAGACTTTCAAACAATCAATTCCTCTTTTCCTTGCCCACTCAAGGCCTTGAATGAGTCCTTCATATTCAATGTTGTTAGAACATGCAAAAGCAAAACGAAAGGCTGAAAAATACTTATCACCTTGTGGAGAAATCAGCATTGCACCTCCACTTGCTCCATTCTTGCTTCTGGAACCATAAATTTTTTTTTCCCAGAGTTCACTTTGCTGTTGCAACAATTGATCTATACTTTTTTCGAGGTTTGGAACCTGTGCATCAGGTTCAAGCATCACATAATTACCCATACCAACATCTTGAATAAGGTCTTCAAGACTGTACAACACATTTTCAGCTGCCCAATCATGTAACAACACATCAAGAATGACTTCTGCTTGCAGTTCTTGAGTGACAGCCAGTTCACTGTCAGTAAAAATGACACAATTTGTGTCTGTAGCAGTAGGAACAACATTGATCGGACTTGGGTTATACGGCTCAATGTGATCTTTAGCCAACTTTTCAGATTTAATGGTAAACTTAGTTCCATATCTTGTTCTAAACAACATATGTGACCAATTAGCTGACACATAACCACCTATCTTAGCTGTAAAGTCTCTTGAGAGGAACAAAGAAAAGAAAGGTGGGAGATCTATGACACATATGTCCTGAGGAACTAAAAAATTTGGACAAGCATGAAGGGTAAGACTCAAATCTTTAATAATGCGCATTGTATTGACAGAAGTACCATCCAATTGAATCACTCCTTTCTCTAAAGGTTGATACTTTAGTCCAAGCTTGTCAGCAATTTGCTTTGGCATTACTGAGCTACTAACTCCACTATCCACCATATAGTTATGAACTAACTTATCACCTATGATTACAGACACATAAAATGGAGGTGGTTTGACTTCTTTTCCTGCCTCTTTGCTAAGCTGTTTATCCTCTTCTTGAGGATTATTTGTTAACACAACTCTAACCTAACCTATTAGAGACTCAGATTCATCAGACACTTTAAGATTTGACAAAGCTGAGTGTAACATATCTTTTTGACCTAGGATAGCTAATGAATCCCACATAGACATTGTTACATTCATCCTTTTCATAATATCAAGAATATTGTAGGGTACAACTGGGTTCACTTTATGATGTACCTTTATACCAGCATGATCAACTTGCAAGTATGGCTGCTCCTTAACTGGGAGTTTCTGATTTCTTTGCAAACCACGAGTCACTTGAGATGTAGATGGTTTTGTAGCTGTTGCTTTTCCTTTATCAACTACTTGATCCAACTCAAAAGCTCTTTTCTTCGCCCTTGTGTTAGCTGCAACTGGAGAATTATCTTTATTAAGTCCACATAATTCCTCACCTTTCCAGTTAAGTAGGGTAGATTCATTGGTAAGCTGGTCTTGATGTTATGGAGATGCATCATTAGATTCATTATGCTATGAAATTGAGGCATTCTGTACCATAAGTGCCTGATTAATGAGTCCATTTGAGCAAGTAACCTGATTGTGAGGTTGGTTACAAGGGTAGCACCACTCATAATCTGCTACTAAGTTGTTTTGAATAGGGACAAGATCCTTACTTGCACTAGCAGGTGCTGGAGCATAAGCTTGAAAAGGTCTAGTATTTACACTCTGTCTTGGGCCCTGGTAGTTACCTTGATAAGCCTGTCTATTACCTTAATATTGTTGTTGCTGACCCGAATTCTGCTGTTGATAAGGCTTGTTATATGATTGCTGCTTTTCCAAGCTCACAAGCTTATTTCCAAAAGTCTGTAATAAAATTTTGATCTCTTGCAACTCATTCAAAGAACTTGAAACAACAGCCTTTTGTGTTACAACAACTGGAACAACGACTGATATTGCTGGAACAGGTGGAAAAGGTGCAAAAGGTGGTATCTGCAGAGGGATATTCGAATGAATATCTGGAAATATAGGCATTGGTGGCCTAGGAGAAAGTTTACCATATTCTATTAGGCTATTTTTAGCTCTGATTGCTATTTCAAATGCATCTAATAGACAAACACCCCCCATTGATTGTATCATAACGACTATGTCGCTGTTAAGGGCCTTCAAAAAATACAAAAATGCATATTCTGGAGGTGGTCTCACTGTTGCAAGGATTCTATCCCAGGTTCTTTGAAATCTGAAATTGAAATCATTCATTTGCTCCTGAGGAGCTCTCTTAAGTGTAGTTAATTGCTCCAACAAAGATAAATTATCAGACTTGTCATGAAACTGCCTGTGTAATTTGTCACCCAACTCATCCTAGGTGGCAACTGAACCTACTCCAAGACTCCTAAACCATTGTAATGCTCTTCCTTTGAATGATGCTACAAGTAATCTTACAGCTACGTCTTCTTGTGTGATATGGTGCACACCACATAAGGAAGCAACATCTCATATATGTTCAATCGGGGTAGTCTGATCTTTCCCAGTGAAAGTTGGTAAAATTTTCAAAGCTACCATTGGAATATCATTGTGCTATGTCAAATTTAATGGACTACCTCCATTAAATGGCACACAAGGCTGACTTCTGGGAGTGACCATTAGAGGTGGATTTGGATTTCTAAAAAATGCAGTTGATGAACTTGTTGCAACAACAGAACTTGAAAATATATAACTAGCAAAAGTAGTTGGACTGCTTAAAGGAGACCTTTCTATTCCAAGGCTAGGTGGGGTTGAATGATTCTCAATTTGTTTTTTAGATGGTTTTCCTCTCCTTCTTGATGGTGAAAACACAATTTTTTGTCTAACACCGATTGTACTCTCTTAGAAGGAGGTGCCCTTTTTGCTGCTCTGCCTTGTCTTCTGAGTGGTGACAACTGCAAATATTCAAAAGGAACTGAGTTGCTCCTTGTCTGAACTCTTCTCATAAACTGTAAAAGCACTAATTCTGAAATTCTTTCTCTTTATGGAGTCACCAAGTATGCAAAAATGACTTATGTAAAGTCTGAAACTTGTTGGTTGCATATCAAACCAACAATATAATGTGGAACTGGTCCCACCGGGCATTCTAGAACTATTATCTACTAAAATTGCACCCTATTGAACCTGATGTTCAACATCTCAGTGTAACATGGGAAGACCTCTAAAGTTGTGGGTTACTTGTAAGCAAAGGTCAACCTCTGGAGAAGGCTGAATTCCTTCGTATTGGCACCTAACTACTAATCTTTGTAAGGAAAAGGGAGAAGGAGTGCATAAAAATAAAACTAAACCCTATGGTGATACACCGAACTGATAAGAGCAATGGAATACTTTGATTTACACTTGAAAATTGACAATGAACATAAGATTACACATCAAATTTATGTAAGCTTTGCATTAATGTTTCACAAACAGGTTTGATTCACACACTTTTTCAAGAAAGGAAAATATTTTCACAGGTTAGAATCCATGTGTGATTATGTGAACATAGTTTGTGATTCGTATAATGATACTTTTGCAAAGGAAGGCATGAAAACAAAAGATAAAGTTATAAGGGAATAGAAGAAATTCACAAAATAACTTGATCATTAACCTGAAATGCTTAACACTTTGCAAGAACAAGATGGTAATTTTGAATCCTTGACAATGAACAAGGCAAACTCTGTATATTATGCTCCAAATGAGTTACAAAAGTGTGCTAATCTGAGAAAGGGCTGCAAAAGTCACAAACTTCTGAAAAACATAAGAAGAACTCTCTTACAAAGAGGAAAAAGTGCCAGATATATCAAAAATCCTAGCCCCTAGGGCTTGCAAAAATATTAACCTCTAGAAAGATCCTCCCCTAGATCTTTTTAATGAAGTTAATGCTGCATTCAAGTGTATCCCTGCTATCCATATCAGTGAAGGGTCGCTCTAGGAATGGCCTCCTTGATCTTTTGCAACAATTGCATTAACTTCTGGTCCTGTGTCCACCCTTGAACTTCCATTAGAGCTGCTTTGAATGTTTCTGAGTGCTATCATAAATGTCGATCCACTCTTGCCAGTCGACATCCCAGCTGTCCTTGCAATCTCATCCTTTCTATTCTTCTTCTGTTCTAGACCCTTCCGTAAGTTGACCTCTTCTGGAAACAACATTAGATTTTCCCATTAGATCTCCACACCATTGCTTCACCGAGCTACTCCATCACTTTTGATCTCAGAGTAGATCCATGTCACTTGCATTCTATTGATCTTCTTTTCAAGAGGAGTAATCAGTCAAATGGACAATGGTTCACCTTTAGTTCTCTTTGATTGGGCGAACACACTCCACGTAAGATTCCCGGGCGGTCAGAGGTCCTTTAGACAAAATCGCATGTTGGTGAGACACTAATTGTGTCTCCCCGATGCGAGTATACCTCACAGGATGGTCAACATAGCTTGGGAGTGTTGGCAGGACCTCATATCGAGCTGCAGGAGTTATACTGATATCACCATTTCATTGCCCAAACATCCTCATTTGGAAAGAGTTCTCACTGAAGTTTGCAACAAACCCATCGCTATCGGTAAGACTCCCCTTAGTCAGTGAGAGATTAAACCGAAGGAATAACCTTTGGTGAGACAAACAAGCATCGACGAGACATCTCGCCGAGCTCGAAACATTTCGGCGAGCTCACCCCACTTGTGCACAACGGTCGGCGAGATACCATCGGGTTGGGGAGACTTCTCCCCAAACCCAAAACATTATGCTGAAGGCACCCTTCTGTCGGTAGGACTTTCCTCATTTGGCTAGAATTCATGCCAAAGGAAACCTCTCTCGGCGAGACCATCGTTTGTGGCAAGACGTCTCCCTAAACTCCTATTTCTTCAGCGAGACTACCGGCTTTTGGTGAGACATTATGCCGAACTCAAACCCCGCGGTTAGGAGTCTTACTGATTCCAAATATCTATTCAGTGAGACCCTTTTGGGTTGGCAAGACCTCACACCGAGCACCAAATATTACACCGAGGCCTTTTGTTTCAGTGAGACCTCACCCCGTCGGTGAGATATCATAGTGAGGGCACCAACTTTTGCCGAGACCTCTATCCTTCGGCAGGACATCTCCTCGAACTCAAAACATTACCCCAAGAGTTCCATTTATCGGCTAGAATTCCTTGGTTCAGAAAGACATCATGCCAAACCCCTCATCTTTCAGTGAGCTTAGACCATATTGGGGAGACCACCTTCGGTCGGTGAGACGTTACACCGACGTTGATTCTTTCCCCGATGCCAACCTTGTGAACAACTGTCGGTGAGACATCCCAAGTGGAGAGAGATGGAAACTTAGAGTGACTGAAATGTCTTGGCGACCCTGATGCAAAAGTTAATCCATTTGGCCACTATGAACACTTGAAAATAGACCCCTGCCTGTTTGAGCCCATAGGTGAAAATCGGGCAACAACTTCTTTTTCCTTCAACAATTCTTCTTCACAACCTGCACAAGAATTTGATAAACTCTCTTCAACTTGCTGCAATAAATAAACAATAATGATCCCTGTAAACTCCAAAGAGTTTACAATTACAAAGCACAATTCTCATCTCACAAAACCCACGCCTATTCTTCGCAAGTAGAGTTCTACTGTGAAGAATAATGTCAAAATAAGTCCATTCATTTGAGTGTCCGAAATTGAAGTCATAACTCAACGTTGATTCTGAAGATATCTTCTAAGCTTATCCTCAAAGTTGGCACCCAAGAATGGGCCCACTTAACTCAACCTTATAAAATATCTTATCATGCAAAAGTGTTAACTCCAAGATGCCAATTTGGGCAACCAAGGTGGGTCCAAGTCAATCTCTATTAACTGAAACATATCTCCCCATCATTCATGCAAATACCATGCATGATTGATCATCCCCACTTAACTGAATGTGTCACCTGTTATCTGTCATGCAACTCTAGTCATTAGTCATGCATTCCAAGTCAACTGAAGTGAACTAGCATTCAACTTAAAAATAACTACATGCAATTGAAGATAACTAAACCATAACTAAACTAAACTAAACTAAACTCAACTGAACTGATACTAAACTGAACTAAACTAAATTGAACTGAACTTCATGCATGTAAACATCAATCCCTAACTTCTAGGATCTTTGCATGCATTACAAAAGTAATTGTAATCCTAAACATTATTTCATGTATCTCCTAGGTCCTTGGAAAGTGTTCTCCAAACACTAGGATTAGAAAGAGATTAAATTTGAATAAAATGAACATGTAAATTGACATTTGTAATTAATTCTAAATGATAGGAACATGTGGGGATGCCCATGAAGAGATCCTACAAAATAGGAGCACATGGGGCACCCACATGGAAGGTGGAACTCGCCTTGAGTTAAGTTAACTATTGGAGAAAAAGATAACACTTCTGTAATGCATGTAAAGATCCTAGAAGTTAGGGATTGATGTTTACACGCATGAAGTTTAGTTTAGTTTAGTTCAGATCAGTTCAATTCAATATTAGTTCAGTTGAGTTGAGTTCAGTTTAATTGAGTTAAGTTTAGTTCAGTTCATTTATGGTTTAGTTATCTTCAGTTGCATGTAGTTAGTTTCAGTTGAATGCTAGTTGACTTCAGTTGACTTGGAATGCATGACTAATGACTTGATTTGCATGATAGATAACAGGTGACTACTTTTTGTTAACATGGGATGATCATTCTTGCATGAATGGAGAGATATGTTTTAGTTAACATAGAATAACTTGGACCCACCTTGGGTGCCCAAGTTGGCTTCTTGGAGTTAACACTTTTGCATGATAAGATATTTTAGAAGGCTGAGTTAAGTGGACCCATTCTTGGGTGCCAACTTTGAAGATAAGCTTTGAAGATATCTTCAGAATAAAGGTTGAGTTATGAATTCAGTTTGGGACACCTAAATGGATGAAGGAATTGATTTGACATTGTTCTTCACCGTTGAACTCTACTTGCAAGAGATAGGCATAGGTTCTTGGTGATAAGCTTTGAGCTTTGTAATTGTAACTCTTTGGAGTCTACAAGGTTGATTATTGCCTATTTATCTCAAGCAAGTTGAAGAGAGTTTGTATCAAAGTTTATTGCAGGTTGTGAAGAAGATTTGTTGAAGGAAAAAGAAGCATCTCAAGCAAGGATTGATAAAGAATTATTGTAATCTTGTTCTAAGGTTAAATAATACAAGCACTATTGATTCTGGTGGTGGAGTTTTTTCATGAAAGGGTTTCTCCATGGTATATGTTGTGTCACTTCTATCTTTAGGTCTTATTCTTCTACAATCTTCAGTCTATTTCTACAAATGGTAAAATGAATCTAAAAAAATAATCATCCACAAAGAAATTGTAACAAATAACACTTAATTAGATATACAGTCTAATAGTTTTAAAAGTTTTAAAGCTACATAATTACCTCCATTTTTCAACAGTTGAAAACACTTTAGAGAATTTCATGCAAATGCAGTTGCAGGTGTAATGCCAAATCAAGTGGGCACAACTCATTCAGTTTTCCACATGGTCTACATTGCTCACCTATTGACGAATGCAAGAATGTAAGAAAATAATAGTAGTTGTTCATGGTCCTCACTATAGTACATTGTAAACACTACTTTGGATGAAAATAAACGAATGGAAGAAGATCAGAGAGAGGTCCAAGAAGAAACCTGCTTTGATACCATATTGAAATGAGAGAGAAAAATTGAGATTGCTCTCAAATCAATATTCTGTCAATCACATTACATTGCAAAACTATTACATTGAATTGTCTTTAAAATTCCAATATTCCCATTTAGAACAAGTTACGAGAATATAACTACCAAAACCAAATTCTTATTTATTAAATTAACAATAGCTTGTTAATTTATTTATTTAACTATATGTAAGTACTAAATTTCTAACAAAGGAAACCATTTTCTTTAATCTATTTTCTTATTTCAACCCACCCTAATTGGGTATTTGGTTTAAGATGCAAGAACAAGAGATAGAGAAAAAATAAAATGGGAAAGATCTAAAGCACCATACACCTCTTACCCTAGTTGAAAATATAACAAGTGTACCTATTTAGGGGTGTGAGTGGAGTTGTGCACCTATTCCACTTACTTATTACTTTGCATCTATTGAAGTGGGTCCTAGGAATAACCCATTCACTAGTGTGGTAGGGTAGTGAATTTGTAATTGGAAATGCTCCAACATAGTCAATGACGTTTGACTATCATCAAAATCTTGAAAAAGCATTTCTAACCCACCTATTCTTGTAGCCACATGAATGTGTATAATCTATATGTGGTTTTTGGTTTGGCACACATCCATATAAAATAGGGGTTAGATCTCTCCATGGACCCATTCTCCTTTTCCCTCTTCTTAGCTAAGACACAAAGAACTAGTGAGATCTAGAGTAAATAGATTTCAAAGAGTATTGTACAATAACATACTGTTATAATAAAATTTTGTCTAATGATATATCTAACATCTATTTTCAATTCATTTGTGAGCTAGTTTTTTTGAAGATATATTATGAGGGTTTGGTTTTAGGGCCTATAACCTATTGCTATTTATTGCTCAACTAGTGGGAATCCCACTAACAATTACAAGGATACCAATTATAATTATGAGGATAGTGGTTTTAATTGTAGGGATACCACATCAACATGTGCAATTGGTGTTGAGATGTCACTTGGGGTTTTCAAACTTGGATCTCTATTATGAGAACCCTATGGCCTTGCCATTTGAGCACAAACCATTTGATGATTTGAAAACTAGTTATTACAACCTTAGTTCTAATTGCTTTTGCTAAATTGAATGCTTCTTTGAGTGATATTTTCTATTTTCCAATTTAAAATGGTTATTATAATAGTATTCAATTAATATGAAAAGTTAAAGAAAAAATTGAAGTGAAGGAAAAATGAAGATGTATTATATGATTTGAGTTGTTAAATTGTTAGACTCAATGTTGTCTTGGTTTAAACCACATTTAAGATATGTATATCAAACTTCAGATATTGGACTACTTCAAAGTGATCAATATTTTTATTTTTTGTAAATTCATGGTTCCTTCCATTATTACTTGGATTGAAATTACATTATTTATTCATTTTTCATCATTAATATAAATTTATTAACTATATATGATTTGATTCTAAATTTTCTAAAGTTCACACAAAATTTATAATAAATGACTCCAATCATTAAGCTAATAGATCAAAAGTTCAAAGTTTCTTTGCTTCTTCTACAAATTGTGATGGTGTAGTTCCAACTTGAGTATTCGATATTATAGGATTTTAGAATTAACCCTAAAACCTTTACCCAAGAATTTTGGATATCACCAATTATTACTACCAAATATTTCTACAAAACTAGAAGTTGACAATGCACATGAATACAAATTTACATTCTCATTATCTTCTCATTAGCTATTCAAAAGGGAATACACTTACTTATAGCCTCTTTTATGGATGAGTTATGGTAGAAAGTTCCCAAGATGAGTTAATTTGATAAAGAGGAGCTAATTTAACAAGAAGTGGTAGTGGTGGCACTTAAGGGAGTAGAGGTCAAATCAGTTGCCTTGAATGAAAGAATGACAAGATAGAGGTGGAGCTTATGGTTTCAATTAAGGAAGCACATATATTCTTATTATCTATCCAAGAATATAACATATTTACCTAACTTAATAAAAAGTTGCATAAAATATTACACCAACACCCTCCTTAAGTGCAAGTAACTTATAGTAAAAGAATAGGCCTTGATAAACTAGTGTCATGTTAGGTAGCAATGTACAAAATGAATTCCTCCTAAAGAGAGATGCTCACCAATGAAGAGCGACATGATATTTTCTCTTAAAAACCTCCCCCATTTTGTAAAAGATGAAGGTCAAATAAAATAGTCTCACAATGAGTGTTGAAGTATGAACCCCTACATTGAACATCACATCTCCTTTTGGAAGAAAGAACCATCATGTTTTATATTAACTAAACTTTGATTCCAAAGGTTGAAAGAAGTGAGATAATATGAAGATCTACAAAAAAAATTCATATTTCCCTACACTATGTTGAAATGTAACTATATTTGATCAATAGACTTCAATACAACAACAATTCATCTTCATGAAAGCACATATATGTGAAGGAGAGAGAATGAGAGGGTTTATGTGTAACATCATTATATCTAAGTTATATGATGAAGCTACACGAGAGTTGCAATCAAAGAGGAGAATTACACCCTCAATAGTTACATTATCAAGATCCCAAAGGTGAGATTATACAAACATATGTGATATCTCTTATAATATGTATCCAAATGATGCAAATCATGTAGACATGTATGAACCTACTAAAGAGAGTCATCATAAACATTTGAAGAAACCATGATATTTGTAGAGGTAGCAATAGGAGGGGGAATCTCTATGGTAATGTTCGTAACTTTCGATGAAGAAATATCAATTGAGTCACCACAAGTATATGGAGATTCTAGAGGATCTCCACACAATTACCTAAGAGTGGACCTATAGTAGTAAAATGAAACTTAAGTGCTCTATGTGATGTATAAACTTAAAATTAGTAAGATATAGAAGCCCATATGCTTTTTCATTGTTGTTAAACCACTCATCTTTTTTTAAAATATCACTTGACTTGAGAATGAGACCAAGGAGATAGGTTAATAGAGACTAAGTAATGTAACACTTTTCTAGCCATTCTCATTGGTGTTAATAGTTGATTTATAATGACTCTATTTTTTTTGAAGTTACAGTTATCACTAGTGATGGAAACACCTTCAAAATAAATAGAAAATTATTTTAGTTTGAGAATATATGATCTCATTTAATATAATTTTGTAGCTTCTACATCATAGTTTTTTTTGTTATATAATAAAAATAACAAAAATACATAATTCATGATATTTACTCAAAATAAGAACAAAAAAATTCACTAATGTTAAGTACACAAAAAATTAAGCACTTCAAAAAATGACACTAGCAAATCTCATATGAGACTGGAAAATCCTTTGATAGTTCTAAAAAAAAGAACCACTCAACAAGAATCTAATAGAATTGAAGATTTTAAAAATAGAATCACAAATATAAAAAATAATATAACCACTATGTACTAACCATATGGACAACTGACTAGATGTTGATGTGGCATTGTATGAATTATTGGATGTTGACATGACACAATATGGACTTGTGATGCTCTATTGATGAGGTAGTTATGCAATATATAAACCTATTGATTATGTGTTGACGTGGTAGGAATATTCTAATGGCATCAAGGTAATGACATGATATTGGATAGGTGACTTATTATTATTTTTACATCTCAATTTGTGTGCCATTTGTATGATTGAAACCCAATACTTCTTTTATTTCTAGATAAAGTTGTCCAATTTGGATTATTTAACAAGCAATCCTCAAGTTTTTGGTCACTTCAAACACAATCATGAGCTTAGTTTAACTCCAACATGATTTTGAAAAAAATTACCTACAAAGATAATAAATAATCTTCAAACTTCAAACTTTGATAGCTTGGCCTTTGATTATTTGATTTGGATGAAATGAAAGGAAAAACTAAATTCCTTATATTTTTCTAGACGTGATGTTTATTTATACCTTGCAACACCATCCCCAATTTTAGGTAAAATTAGGGAACCCCTCCTTTGATGTTTTTCCTCTTGGGATTTTATCTTATACTCCATGCTTTGGATGAACACTCATATGCATTGATACTTTTCAATTTGGTATGGTTTCTTATATGGTCCCTTGTAGAGAGAGTGTTTTGACCTTGTAAATTACTCATGTATGTGCTAATATATTTTAACTCATTCTATGCATATGATAACCTTGCCATTCCATACAAAATTGAGCTTAACTTTGAACTATTTATCAAATATTGAGGAGATTCTTGCTAGGGCCCTTTTAAAACAACAAAAATTTCCCTTGAATTACCATGCAATGTTGAGAACTAGCAACCTAGAGACCTTGGGGAGATCATCGATCTCCTTGCAAGAGAGGAATCATACCTTGAATCTCAACATATTGGTAGCATGCCATTTTGGCACTAAACAATGTCAAACCTTGCTCCAACATTTTTCCAAATGACATTCAAACCTTGCTCAACATATTTGGTAGCATGCCATTTTTCCACTAAACAATTTCAAACCTTGCTCACTTTGGATAGGGTTTTGGATCCCTTCAAAACCGTTTGTACTGGGTTTCGAGACCCCATCAAAACTTGTTTTTCCCATTTCAAAAACATTTTTCCAAATGACTATAATTGCAAAATACCCTTTCTGAAAGATGAAACCCTATGTGAAAAAACCTAATAATGAAAAAATAACTAGCCTAATAGTCAAATTGGCTCTAATACCATGTAGGATTTTAGAACTAGCCCTAAAACCTCTACCCAACTTTTTTGATAATAAAACTAATTACTGCCAAAATTTCTATATGGAAGCATAAATTATCAAAAAATCTGAATATAGATTAGAATTATCATTACCTTCTTGTCAACTATTCAAAATAAAATATACTTATTTATATCCTCTTGGATGGATGAGTCATGGTGAGAAGTGTCCAAGAAGAGTTGAGTTAATTTTAATGGAGAGAGGCTAACTCAACAAGTAGAGGCAGTGATGGTCCCTAATGAAGCAAAGGTGGCACTTAATTACCTTCAATTAAATAAACACACATGCTTATTAATCTCCTAGGAATGAATATGTTTACGTAATTAAAGTTAATAAAGATATTACACCAACATATATTTAACATCCTCATATATTTTTTCCATTAAAGGGTTAAGTGGCATCAAAATTAAATGTATAAACAAGAAGATTGATGAGAGAGGTAAACTTGGCTCTTGGGCCTCTCCCTCAAATGCTCAAATTCAAATTTTTATGGGACAGAGCAAGGAAATCTTAGGCCAATAGGAGGGGGTTTTTCATTACATAACTCACAAGGAGAATTGATTTATGGAAACTCTCTTTTTATGGGAGTATGCACTAGCAATGAGTGTAATGGGAAGCCTTGATACCTAGGTTAGGAGCAATTGAGTTACAAAACATTAAGCATGTGATAGTGGAAGCATATTTGATAATTTTAATAAATTCTATGCACAAGGAAAGAGTTTAAGCTAAAAGTTATATTGGTATGTTGAGGATACCTTAATTTTGAGTCAATCCTTTAAAACAACTAGGTTCATTTGTTGTAGAAGGCATATTAATATTGTGGTAAGCTATTTAGCAAATGGAGTAAAAAAATCATTAATAAAGGAAATGCATAATCATAACTCGAAGTATTGGCTTAATCTCAAATTGAAATTATCTTTTAAGACCCCTAGGTCATGAAGTAGTGTGCCCTACAAAAGTTTATGTTTAGGTATTTATCTAAGATATGGGTTGTGTAGTTTTAAATTAATAGTAGTAAGGTGGTACCCTTGGTATGTGATGACTTGTGAAGGAATTTAGAGTGAGTTATATGTTGATTTGGTATTAATTGCAAAGGTAGTGAAGGGTTGCGTTGGCTTGTTTTATAACATGCATTGTGTTTTTCCCAAAAGGTGGCAGGTAGAGTTTTATTGGTTGATTTTTGGGAAGTATATCAAAGTCAACTTACCTCATTCATTAATTCGTAATTTTATATTATTAGTACAATATGGTGGTAGCCTAAGGAGTATGCAAAGGTTTGAGCTTTCTTGGAGTGATTCTTTGAGAGCTCAAGTTGGATTGGGCATCATATGGCCCTAATATGTCTTGCAGTAAAGTTAATAAAGGATGGTAGAGAAGTTGGTTTTCCTAAGCGAAAGAAGGTGTTAGTAGGATTTATGTGTAGTATGTTGATGGATTCTCTATCTACATTCTTATTTAGCATGAAAGACACTTTACTGACACATTAAGATGGGGTGGTTTTGTCACAAGGAGGCATTTCAATATGTTGATTGTTATGTAGTTTTGCATGCAAGGAATTGGTTAGGACAAGTTTTATAAAGCCATCTTGGAAGAATAGGCATTAAGGGACAATTTATGATTTATAGCTTAGGGATTTCATTGCTAATTTAGTGCTCTGTATCCCCAATGTAAAAGTATGGCTCTAGCTTCTCAAAATCTTTCTTGTAGATTACATTATGGGCATGATGGTGCTAGACATCAGCCAAGTGGAAAGGATGAAGGTGCAAGTAGTTGAGGTTGAAGGAGTTGGCTCAATATTATCTCCATCACAATGGGAGGATTTGCAAATGTGTTGGATGATACAAGGAGTGAAATTTAGGTCTTAAGGGCCTATTAAGGTGTCATTGGAAATCTTATATGGGCTACATGTACACCACTTCTATGGTTGCTTAGATTTTGGGAGGCATTATGCCATCCCCTTCTTTTCTAGCTCCTTTTTAGTTTCATAAGTATTGAGAAACTCATTATGGTGTAATATTTCCCATGCTAGTTGGTAATTGTTAAGTTCAACCTAGAAATGAAAATGTTTCATGGGTGGAAGAAGTGGTGGATACCAACAAAGCCCTACATGTTGGCAGGGAGAGGTAGTCATGGTATAGTGTTATGTGAACTGCTAATTTGTCTATTATTCTTTTCTCTTGGGTTGTTGTTAGATTGTAGGTTTTATTTTCTCAATAATATTTATTGATTTTTATCTTTTGATGGTTGTGGCCAATATCTTTGTAGTGTTGTTAGCAAGTATTCACAGTAGATTTTCTAAGAAATTTTATCCATGTTGTTGGTTTGCTATTTACTATTCTCTTTCATGGGTTCCCCCCTATAGAACGCCATTAATATATCTATAAAACATCCATGTATCTTTGTGAACCATAGATTTTTGGGTCTATGTACTTCTCTTGCACTCTTAGGGTTTTTCACCTAAAAGGAGAGAGATAGGCCAAAAACCTAGGTGGTTCACTCAAACTAATGCAAGTATAATGGAAATATGAATGAAATGTTCCTAGATGAGATAAACTAAATGCAAATAACTGATAAAATCTATTGATTATTAAATGAAAACTATTGAAATGCAACTTGTTGGAAAAAACATTGTGATATGCAAGAACACCTAGAAATGAATGCAAACTAACAAAAATGGATGAAATTGAATGTGTGCACCTGAGATCTTGTTGGAGATTGGAAATGACATTTGAAATGCTACTAATGTTGGAAATTTGGCCTAGTAGGACTCATTCTCCATTCTGGGCGAATTAGTTCTACTTTTGAGAAACTGTCCCGAAACCCGTTTCAGATAAAAGGGTATCGAAAACTGCAGAAAACCATATTCAGGCTAGGTAGTGGGAATCATTCGCAATCAATGGTGAATCAGTTCACTTTTAAATTTCTAAAAATTCAAAAGTGGAAACTAAAGTCTCCGGTTTTCACTTCAGTTCCTAACAAGTGTCCGCCTCCAAAAATCTAATTTCTAGGTTTGAAAGCGACTTTTGTTGATATTTTGACTTGTTCAACAAGGAGATGTCTTCAAAAACTTTGCAACTTGATCCTTAATGATTTTCAAACCCTCAACATACCTAAATCTACAAACACACAAGAAGAGAAGGATAAAATATTGATTGTTATGGCATGGGGGTTTGCCTTAGTTAAACCCCTTTTAGGTAATTAAACCAAATGAATAAATAATATGAAGAATGAACATGAAATGAAGGGATTAATACCTTTCCATGATGATTGATCTTGGATTGCTACAACAATATGAAGAATCTCCCCTAGAATGTATGAAAAATGCTATCTTAGTGACTTGAGATGATAAAACCCTAACTTGCTTGACTTGATATGGAAGAATGATGGATGAAAAATGAAGAATGGTTATGATTTAGGGTTTAGAGACTTGTATTTATAGGCAATCCACCTTATTTTCCCATTAATTGGATCCCCACAGCTGACATGAAGAAAAATAAAACTTAAATTCCAAAATTTCCTGCTCAAAACTCAAAAATGACCTAAATGGGACTAATTCGCCACATTGGGCGAATTAGTCCCACATGGCAACGACTCATCTGCCACATATGGCGAATTAGTCCCAGAGGGGCCCATTTGCCAGCTGGGTTGTTGGGGAATGAGGAATTCCAGTTCTTATGATGATTTTATCAGTTATTTGATCAAATTATGCCTCAAGATGCATAATATGGGGTATTAGGGGTCTATTAGTGATGATGTAAAGGTCAATTAGGGCTTGGAACATAGAATTCAATATGAAAGTGTGATTAAATACACTTTACAACACTAAAATGAGGTCCACACAACCTAGAAAGGGGCAACATCTAATGTGAATGTGTAAATCACATTACAACACTAGATTAAAGTTAATTTTAACTCACAAGCCTTCTAGATTGATGTGATAATGCCATTAAATACATTTTATAATGTTGAATTAAAGGGAGATGGGTTCATTAAGTCTAGAAAAGGGTGAAAGTATTTTACAACACCTTTACAAGACATTGATAAATGCATTTTATTCAGTTTGCAAGGGTCCAAGACCTAGTGTGGGTGTATAAAACACCTCACAACACTAAATCAAGGCCTCGTTAAGTCCAATTTATCATCAATTATTCCAAAATCAAGCAAGTTGCCATTTTTCTATGATACATTTAGCCCCCACTTTAGTGAGAGGATGGACTTGCTTCAAACTCACACTAAAGTAGACATTCAAGAGAGATCCGAGTGTTCAAATGTAGATGACAAAGAATGAAAAAGATCAAGAAGGTAGTCAAGCCCCTGAGATCCAAGATCCTAAGTCAAACCATCAAGATACACAATCATGCAATGGCAAGAACTAAAAGGAAGAGAAATGAAAAATGGGGTGGATCAAGCTTCGACCGTTTGTTCAACACGTTGTGGATTAGATCTAGGTTGTTTGTCCAAAAATGTATACTCACTCTAGGGCGATGAAACTCTTGGTTGTCCGTTGGGTGAGGAGTTCCAAGTATACTCACTTTGGGGCCACAAAACTTCTGGTTGTCCATGGGGTGAGAAATCCACAACATACTCACTTTGGGGCCACGAAACTTTTGGTTGTCTGGGGGGTGAGAAAGCCCTAAAAGGTGAAACACATATGACCAATATGTGTTCACATACACACAGGTGGCTATGGGGAACTTCTTGCTCAAACCATACCAAATTTATACCTCTTGATAACTTTAATAAGGTGCCACAATGATTTTCGAGCTCTATGAGGTAAGCAAAACTTCGTATGCTTGAAACTCATAGAAAAACAAGATGGGACCATAGGCATGCAAGTTGTGTTATGCAAGGTGGCCATATGACAATTGTTGTAAATGGTAAAATAGTGCAAGGAATGTTGAAAGGGATTTTTCTTAGTTCATGCAAGGTCTCATCTTAAGGGACATTGTGCTTAACGTCTCCAAGAGAGGATGTTTCAAAGAAGTATCACACTCTTGGAGGGAATCAAGCCCAATGACACCACCAAGAAGAGGACACATCGCAAGAAGAAAGAAATCGCATAATGAAATGTGAGTGGTGATGTATTCCCCCACTTTAAAGTGGTTACGAACACCAGTACTGTGAGCAATTTCTTTAAAGTAGAAGAGAAAGAAGAAGACATGAGAGCTTACTCAGAAATCCTTATGCCAAGTCATATGTTTCTAAGAGGCTATGTCATGAAAAAGGTAGTATGTAACGTGCGAGCCAACTTAAGGCATGTCGTCCACATCCCAAGCTTGCTATTATATGATCGTGAAATGTTAACGGCTAGCCAAAGGAGGCAATGTCAAGTGACATACAAGGATAAGGCTACTTAGCCCCTTGCCCCCACTAAATGCAGGACAAAGGTGAGCCGAAATGATGGATGAAATGCATGCGAGAGTAAAAATTAGTATCAATTAGAGGAATGAGGTGCCCCCACATAAGGAAGAACATCAAACTCCTTAAGATGTTGAATTTTACAACTCAAAGCCTTACATTCATTAGTGGAATGACCATGAACTCTAAGATATGCACATAAGGAAGTCTTGCAATAGAATTTCTTTCTAGTTCTTGGAGGAAGGGATATCAAGTTATCTTGGAGGAGTCTTGACAAGAAACCCTCTTGATTAATGGGAGAAGGTATGTCTATGGGTTGTGGCGAAGATACATCTTGCTTAGTATTAGTTGTCATACCTATGCAAGACTCTTTAAATTGCGAGATTTTGTTTTCTCCTTTATAGGAGGGTGTAAAATCTAATGAATTCAAATCATTAACGTTTTGTGAGATGAAATTGACATTAAGCGAAGGTGTAGTTGTTTGTTTGATTGTTTGCAAAAGAGAATGATTAAGACCACTAGTGTCAATTAGTTTAGGATGCTTTACAGTTAAAGTTGGTATAGAGGAATTTTTTGTGATATTATTGATGTTGAGTGAAGGCTTGGTTATTTCTATCAAATGAAAATAACCAAGACCATGAGTTGTTTGTTGCGTGATAGGATTGATAGGGTTGCAGATACCTTGTTCGTTAGCACCACATCCTTTTCCACCATATCCAAGTTGTTTCATAAGCTCATAACCACATCCATAAAGATTTTTCATTGCTTTTGGATCAGGTGGTTGTTCGTGATTAAGTTCATCATGTAATTTGATTCATTGGCTAAAGTGGTTGAAGCAAATCCTTTCGAAAGGTCGTTCGAATTTTGTGTTGAAATTACTATTGTTTCTTTTCCCTTATTTGAATCTTTGTTGATGATTTTGTAATTGCCCATGAATTCATGTTTGAAATCCAAGGAACCCCAATCATCTTCTAATAGCTTGGTAACTTGTTCAATATGTTGTTGTTTGTCTTTTTGTTGTGCGGGTTCCACTTGTGTGGTTGGTGTTAATGTGTTTAAGGGATTCTCTCTATTTTTCTCAAGTTGCAAGACACTATAAGGCTCATGATCAGCGTCAAGTGTGCGCACTTTGTTGTTGTGGATGTATTTCATTTTTCGATGAAGAGTGGAAGGCACACCATTCATTGCATGAATCCACGGCCTACCTAGAAGAAGGTTATATGAAAGATCATGAAGCATAACCTAGATCAGTGTGTTCAATGTGACTTCTCCAACTGTAATAGGTAAAGTGATCACACCAAGCAGTGTCTTTTCTACATTGTCAAAGCCCCTAATAGATAAAGAATCAGGTTGAATTTTTGAGTGATCCACAAGAAGCCTATCCAAGAGGTTTACGCTACACACATTAAGGGTTGAGCCATTGTCAACAAGGGTTTGCTTTATCACTATCCGATTGTGTTGAGAAATGATCATGAAAGCTTCATTTTGTTTTTGCACTTCCAAAGGGGGGAGTTCACTTTGGTGGAAAACAATGTCAACATTTATTCCTTGGATCATGGCTGCTATGTCAGTTGGTTACACATTAGAAGGGATAGGAACTTGTTGCAAGGCTGCTTGGATCATGTTGTGATAGTGAGGGGATGCTTGAATAAGATCCCATAAGGATATATTAGCGGGAGTATTCTTTAGTTGTTCAACAAGATTTCACTCCCTAATGTGTGAATTTAATCAAGGATCTCTAGGAAAAATGGGATTTGGAAAAGGTAAGGGTGTTGGGGTGGGTTGTTGTGGTTGCGAATTATTTCTAGTGTTATATGTATGAGCAATGGTATTATGACTCGGTTGCTGCGATACATTATTCTTAGGTAGGTAAAGAGTAAACTCGGGTTTAGGTGGAGGTGGAGGTTTATGTGACGGTGGGTAAAGGATGAATTCAGGTTGGTTTTGAGTGTTGTTTGTGTGAAGGGGGGTAAAGGATGAGTTTAGGTTGAATAATATTAACATCCCTTGGTGAAGGAGAGTCTAACATAGGCTCTTCATCTTCTTCTAAGGGCATAAGATTATTATTGTCAATGTTAGCCTTGTCTTGTAGCATGATATACACCCTAGAAGGAGAGTTTTTAGGAGAACCACAAACCACATGTTTGTGACATTTGAGGGTTGGTTCGTCTAAAAGGACTTTATCACGTGAGGGAGTTATGAAAGGTTGAATTTGTTTGATTATTAAGAGTGGGGAGATTAGGGGAAGACTCTATTTGATTGTCATGTTTCTTCAAGGTCTCATTTTCTTGTTCCATATTGTCTACCCTACTAGGAGAGCTTGTAATATGTTCATCCAAGGTTGAAATTTGTGAAGAAGCTTCATCACAAGTGGGAAAGGCATCAAGAGAAGGACCATTATGATTTTCAAATAGATTGTCCCAAATGGTAGGAGTATTAGGGAAGGGAGGGTCAAGATTCTCATGAATCTTAATAGGGGTATCTTTGAACACCAACCAATCCTCATGGTGTCGAGGAGGGATATTAGGAGGACAATGTTGATTGTCATGGTTATAGAGATTAGGTAAGGTGATGTTTAGAAATGTTTCTATGATTTCATCTTCTTGTTGTGTTGTGTGATAATCATGATTACTTATTGTGATGTCCTCTTCTTTAGTAATGTTATGTCTAATAGGAGAGATAAGAGGAGAGAAACCACTCAAATTGTCAAAACTCTCATCAATTGGTTCGTCTAGCACTATAATATCTTCTTCACAAGTGTGAGAGATAATAGGAGAAGAACAAATGTGATTGTTATGATTATCCAAGGTTTATTTCACTAGACTAACCTCATCCACAAAAGGGAAACTAGGAGAGGGATCTATGATGAACAAAAAGAGAGGTGAAAGGACCTCATATTCATATGCACTTAACAAAATTCTCTTACAACATGCAATAAGATCTAAAAATAAAACATGAAATATGGTAATTATAGATTTGTGTAAGGAAAACATGATGTAATGATTATTCTACAAACTTTAAATGTAACTATGCTAAAGCAATCATGCAAAAGAGGAATGCAACTTTTTAGATTTTAAGGATGACAATTAACTGATTATGCTATGTAACCATATGAGAATGCAAACTTGAAATTTAAGCCATGCATGAAATGAGCTAATGTAAGCTAAATCTAATGAAATGCATGTTATAGAAACTCAACCAACTGATATAGTTAGGTAATGGCACCAAACGAAAGTGTAAAAATAGGGTTTTCAATTCTGTAAAGGGCAGTTTCAAGGGTGAATGGGACTGATTCGCCCAAGGTGGTGAATGAGTCCCAGTGAGGAATTTTTTTAGAATTTTCAAATCTTTTTGATGAATTTTGATGTTTGTTGGGCTGTAAGATGCAAAATTAAGATGAAAATGCAAAATTTCAAAAAAGTTTAATGATTTTAGATGCCAAAAATGCAACCTAAACGCACTTTTCATGAATGCAAAATTTGACATCCAGCATGCAAATTAATCCATGCAAACCCTAATGCAAGGTCAATGCAAGATAGATCTATGATGATGAAGGAATCCAAATCAGACAAGAAAGTATTCAAAAAGAGGGTTCACCAAAATGAACCATAGATTTTTGGGTCTATGTAATTCTCTTGCACTCTTAGGGTTTTTCACCTAAAAGGAGAGAGATAGGCCAAAAACCTAGGTGGTTCACTCAAACTAATGCAAGTATAATGAAAATATGAATGAAATGTGCCTAGTTGAGATAAACTAAATGCAAATAATTGATAAAATCTATTGATTATTAAGTGAAAACTATTGAAATGCAACTTGTTGGAAAACACATTGTGATATGCAAGAACACCTAGGAATGAATGCAAATTGTAACAGAAATGGATGAAACTGAATGTGTGCACCTGAGATCTTGTTGGAGATTGGAAATGACATTTGAAATTCTATCGATGCTGAAATTTGGCCTACTAGAACTCATTCACCATTTTGAGTGTATTAGTCCTATTTCTGAGAAACTGTCCTAAAATCCGTTTCAGATAAAACGGTATCCAAAACTGCAGAAAACCCTGTTCAGGCCAAACAGTGGGACTCATTCACCATCAATGGTGAATCAATCCACTTTTGAACTTCTGAAAATCCAAAAGTGGAAACTGAAGTCTCTAGTCTACACTTCAGTTCCTAATAAGTGTTTGCCTCTGAAAGTCTGTTTTCCAGGTTTGAAAGTGACTTTTTGTTGATATTTTGACTTGTTCAACAAGGAGATGTCTTCAAAAACTTTGCAACTTGATCCTTAATGATTTTCAAACCCTCAATATACCTTGTCTTGGTCAAATCCCTTTTAGGTAATTCAACCAAATGAAGAATGAACATGAAATAAAGGGAATACTACCTTGCCATGATGATTGATCTTTGATTGCTGCAATAATATGAAGAATCTGGCCTAGAATGTCCGAAAAATGCTATCTTAGTGTCTTGAGATGATAAAACCCTAACTTGCTTGACTTGAGATGGAAGAATGATGGATGAATAATGAAGAATGGTTATGATTTAGGGTTTAGAGACTTGTATTTAAAGAAAATCAACCTTATTTTTCCGTTAATTAGATCCCCAAGGTCAACATGAAGAAAAATAAAACTTAAATTCCAAAATTTCCTGCTCAAAACTCAAAAATGACCTAAATGGGACTAATTCACCATCTTGGGCGAATCAGTCCCACCTGGCAGGGACTTATTCACCACAAATGGAAAATTAGTCCTAGAGGGGCCCATTTGTTAGCTGGGTTGTTGGGAATGAGGAATTCCAGTTCTTATGATGATTTTATCGGGTATTTGATCAAATTATGCCTTGAGATGCACAATATGGGGTATTAGGGGGGTGATCCCACAATAATGGGTTACACTTTTTGGCCAAACTTAACATTGAAATTAGTATTTTTCACCAGATCTTAACTTTCTTACACCTATAGCAGCTAAACCATTTAGAATTTGAAGATGAAGCAAACTAGTGATTTGTGATATTTTATGTGTAGATTCTAATTATATTTATAAAAAAATAAAAATAAATTGCAAATCCTTTTATGTAATTTTTAATAACTTATTTGTTTTACTAAACAACATTTTTAAAAAGTGATGTTTACTTCAGACCACATTAATTTTTTATAGGAATGATACAATTCTAATTTTTAAAATACAAAAAATTCACACATTGATATGCAATGCATGGATATTTTTTCATAATTTTTTGTTGAATATATTTTTTAATTAATTCTCCAAGTCAAAGTAATTATACTTTGGATAGAGGTGTACTTCAGACCAATAATTTTTTTTGAATGCATTTGAATTAACATATTCATTTTTAGTTGGAATAAGTACATCAATACCTAGTGCACATGTATTTTTTAGAATTTTTTCTCTATTTTCCTATTTTTTTGTATGTGTGAAACAAAGACCTTAATGTTCATTAAAAAACTTGCATTCACAAGAAATAAAAAATAATATAATAATCAAATTAGATATATTTAAAATTATACTTTTTGGGAAGCTTATAATAAGGGCTACATGCTTATAAAATATAAATTTTAAATGAATTCATTTGATCCCCCAAAAGGTAAATCAAAAGTGGTTTTTTATCAACATTTTGATAAGTGTAGATGAGACTCCATTATAGGTATGGTTTAAAACTAACGGGGTTCTATCCAAGGGATTTTGATCTAAGGGGGTTTGATTAGACCCTCTTTAATAAAAAAACCTTTAAATGGAACCTTTAAAGGCTTAAATCATTATATTTTCCAAAAATATGTGAGTTCATGCAAAAATCAGGATGTCCCAAAAAGTGTAACCCATTATTGTGACAACACTCAAGGGCCTATTAGTGATGATGTAAAGGTCAATTAGGGCTTGGGACACATAATTCAATGTGAAAGTGTGATTAAATACACTTTACAACACTAAAATGAGGTCCACACAACCTAGAAAGGCACAACATCCAATGTGAACGTGTAAATCACATTACAACACTAGATTAAAGTTAATTTTAATTGACAAGCCTTCTAGATTGAAGTGATAATGCCATTAAATACATTTTATAATGTTGAATTAAGGGGAGATGGGTTCATTAAGTCTAGAAAAGTGTGAAAGTCTTTTACAACACTTTACAACACCTTTGCAAGACATTGATAAATGCATTTTATTCAATTTGCAAGGGTCCAAGACCTAGTGTGGATGTATAAAACACCTCACAACACTAAATCAAGGCATTGTTAAGTCCAATTTATCATCAATTATTCCCAAATCAAGCAAGTTGCCATTTTTCTACAGTACACTTTAATAAAATTTGCTCCTCCTACAAAGCAATTGATCGAACTAACATCTATTGGGTGAACTTTATTATGATCAATCCAAAGAGATTACTCTTTAGATCTTGATGTAGCTACCATGACTATAACTTCCTAATATGAGCAAGATTTTTGACATATTATGATGTTTTTGAGAAAAAAATAGAAAACCAGCTTAGTCAATACCTTACAAAAATTCAAAGATAAACATGTCATGTTCACATTATTTTAAAGATTTGGATGAGTTTAGATTTTAGAAAAAAAATTATCATATAAAATCTTCTTAGAAGAAGGTAATCAATGGGTCGCCTTGACTATAAAAGCAATCAGCTTCACAAGATTTCAAAGATGAGATAAGAAACAATTGAGACCCCCCTCAAAGCACGAGTTTCAAGAGACTAAGCCAAAGAAAAAGATAAACTAAGAAGGGTTGGAAAATAAGTCATTGTCAAAAAAGAAAGATAAGACAATCAAATGATCCCTTCAAAATTCAAATGACAAGAAAAGGGTAAAAACTTCCCTAAATGTTAAAAAAAAGCACAAAGATGAACATGCCATGTTCACATTATTCTAAAGATTTGGATAAGTTTAGATTTTAAAAAAGAAATTATCATATGAAATAATCTTAGAAGGTAATCAATGGGTCACCTTGACTATAAAAACAATCAACTTCACAAGGTTTCAAAGATAGGAGAAAAATAAATTGAGACCCCCCTCAAAGCACATGTTTCAAGAGACAACCAAAGAAAAAGATAAACTAAGAAGGGTCAGAAAATAAGCAATTGCCAAAAAACAAAGATAAGACAATCAAATGATCCCTTCAAAATTCAAATGACAAGAAAATGGTGAAAACTTCCCTAAATGTTCGATTGAATTTCAAGGAAATATATATAGTGGAGCAAAGATAAGGACATGCATCATGATGAAGGAAAGAGAAAGAAAGAAATCATTTTAAAGTTCTCAAATAACCAAGGTTGGTGAAAGGAATTTAAAATTACATTTAGTTACAATATAAAGGTGCTAGGGAAAAAGAAGCCCCAAGCTCCAAAAAATAAAAATAAATAAAAGAGAAGTACAAGATTGACTAGACCTCAAGAAAAATTAGATGGGAAGGAGACAGATTTGGAAATAACACTTATAAATGTAAGAATGAAATAACACAAGAATCAACCTCAATTCCATCATTGATAAATCTTCTTGAATGTAAGGTCATATGGAGCTATGTTCTATGCACACTTGTGTTCATCTAGGTTTAAAAGCCAGCCCTATAGATTCCTTTTGTTCCAGTTAAAAAATAGTCCACCATCATAAAATTAAGTTTTACCTTATCTTAGTCACACTATATTCTTTGATGTGTTTCTTATAGGAATTGTAAGATGTCCATCCAACAACATTTATACTAAAGATTAGAAAGTCCTGTGATGGAAGTTGGTGATTTTAATTTGAAGGCCATTTCTCCAATCTTGTTGTGATGGAGAAAATTCCCTTTGATAGCTTGTGAAGGCCATAAATTTGGTTACTAAATGTGATGCTTCATATGAAGGATGAGAAATGAAAACTTGCTTCCTCATTATTGTCAAGGTAGGATAAATACAAATATACCCGCTTTATGGTCACACATCAAGATACTAACAATGACAAGTTAGGAGGTATTTTTTGTAGTGCATGAAATTAATATATTTTATCAAGATTCAACAATATAGTTTTTGAGTGAAACTCATTCACTTGTATTTCATGAGTAGCGGTTCACACAAACCCATATCTCATGAGCTCATGAATGGTCCACATAGCACTTGTTGCATATGGGTGATGCTCACAAAGGTGAAGCATCGATTTACCAAGAAGTCACCATCCTGATACTATTTCAACCCAAACACACTTGACCATGGAGTTTCCCCCAGGATCAATCCTACTTAGCTTGCTATCCCATTTGCTTGATTTTGGGAGAAACTCCATGGTTAAACATACTTGAGTTGGAATAATACTAGGATGGATGAACTCCCAATAAATCTTGATGCTTCATCCATATGAGCATCACCTAGATGTAATGAGTACTAAGTGGAATTGTAAGATGTCCTTCCAACAACATTTGTACTAAATATTAAAAAGGCTTGTGATGGAAATTGGTAATTTTAGTTTGAAGGCCATTTTTCTAGTCTTGTTGTGATAGAGAAAATGCCCTTTGATAACTTGTGGAGGCCATAGATTTGGTCACTAAATGTGATGCTTCATACAAAGGATGAGAAATGAAAACTTGCTTCCTCATTATCGTCAAGGTAGGAGCAATACAATATACCCACTTTATGGTCACACATCAAGTCACGAACAATGACAAGGAGGTATTTTTTGTAGTGCATCAAATTATTATATTTTATTAGGATTCAACAATATAGTTTTTGAGTCAAACTCATCAATTTGTATTTCATGAGTAGTGGTTCACACAAACCCATATCTCATGAGCATGAATGGTCCACTTAACACTAGTTGCATATGGGTGATGCTCACAAAGGTGAAGCATCAACTTCTCAAGAAGTCACCATCCTGATACTACTTCAACTCAAACACACTTGACCATGGAGTTCCCCCAAGATCAAGCCTACTTAGCTTCCTATCCCATTTGCTTGACTTTTGGAGAAACTCCATGGTTAAACATGCTTGAGTTGGAATAACACTGGGATGGATGAACTCCCAAGAAGTCTTGATGCTTCATCCATATGAGCATCACCTAGATGCATTAAGTACTAAGTGGAATTTTAAGATTTCCTTCCAACAACATTTGTACTAAAGATTAAAAAGTCTTGTGATGGAAATTTGTGATTTTAATTTGAAGGCCATTTTTCCAATCTTGTTGTAATGGAGGAAATTCCCTTTGATAGCTTGTGAAGGCCATAAATTTGATCACTAAATGTGATGCTTCATACGAAGGATGAGAAATGAAAACTTGCTTCCTCATTATTGTCAAGGTAGGAGAAATACAAATATACCCACTTTATGGTCACACATCAAGATACTAACAATGACAAGTTAAGAGGAATTCTTCGTAGTGTATCAAATTATTATATTTTATCAAGATTCAACAATATAGTTTTTGAGTCAAACTCATTGACTTGTATCTCATGAGTAGCGGTTCACACAAACCCATATCTCATGAGCTCATGAATGGTCCACTTAGCACTCGTTGCATATGGGTGATGCTCACAAAGGAGAAGCACTGACTTCCCAAGAAGTCACCATCCTGATACTACTTCAACTTAAACACACTTAACCATGGAGTTTCCTCCAAGATCAAGCCTACTTTGCTTGCTATCACATTTGCTTGATTTTGGGAGAAACTCCATGATTAAACATGCTTGAGTTGGAATACTATTGGAATAGATGAACTCCCAAGAAGTCTCGATGCTTCATCCATATGAGCATCACCTAGATGCGATGAGTACTAAGTGGACAATCATACTCATGAAAAATGGATTTATGTGAACCAATACTCATAACATATGGGTTAATGAATTTTTTACTCAAAAACTATATAGTTAAATCTTGATAAAACGTTATAATAAGATAGTGATAACTGAAAATTGATTACATAATAAGAAGTATGATTATGCTTTTTTTTTAACTATGTTGAGATTGTATTTTTGAATTTTTGACATTATTTGCAATAGCTATCCATTTGAACTTCTTGAGGTCCGACTGTTCAAATCTTGTGAAAAGGAATTAAGCTGTGGGTGGAAACTTTCAAAAATAACATGTAATAATTTCATTGTTGTTGCATGGTTGCTGGCAATTAAAATATTTATTTATTTATGTCAATGGCATTTTTTTAATTGGAATAAACTTACTTAAATTTGGAGAAAAGAATAGAGCCTCATTCATCACTTACAAACTCTCCTCACCAATTCCATGTTTAATACGAACAGTGAAGAATCAACTGCATCACCCATTGACATGGTCTCTTCGGTAACAGACCGGGGAGATGACCCAGGCAGAGACTAAAAACAGATTCTCACTGGAAATTAATATTCATTAAATAACATATATCAAAAAGTTGTCAGATAGCTTCGTCACATCAAGGTTGTTTAGAATTTTCACACAAAATTGTTTCTAAAATAGGTTCAAGTATGAGAGCTAATTCATATCTTCTAGAATTTCAAGTAAGTGGCCTCTATGATAATTGACTTAGGTGTTGAAAAACCTGAACCCCTTAGACTGGTCTCCAGTTTCCTTGCAACGTTGACCTGTCAAATGGTATGAAAGATCAATCAAAATCCATAGTCCTACTTCAGATGATGCCTGCGACATAAATCATCAACAATCCAGTAGAAGTAGCGGACGCAGCTTACCAATTTTAGAGAAATGACACCGCCAAAAACTTTTGATGCCAGAATGAGCTTCTCTGTCTCAAAATCTTTGAATCCATGGAAGAATTCTTCTAACTAAAACTCTGTTCTCCAAATAAAGCATCTACAATTGAACGTAATTTTCCGGAAGAATGAATGACACTAGTAACTCTTTATCATGGATATGCAATAGCTGAAGATCCTGTAGCTCATTATACTCTCCTAGAGGATCAGTCCCTCTGCATATATCGATCAAGTTGAGTACAACAAGGCCTTGATAATTTGCTAAGCCCATATGGGAGACACTCTCTAGACCATTGTTGAACTTTGATCTGATGTATCATAAACCCTCAATTCATCGTATAGACCATCCAAGGAAGAGTGTGGCATACTAGATTGTCATTTGATATCAATAATTGTGCATTCAGGCTACAGGAGATATTGCTGCCAACAAGATCATGGTCTGAGAATATAAGTTCTCAAACATCTAATAGGTGGGACACCAGAATGCGTTTAGTCTCTTTACATGCTTTCGAATATAATAATCCAAAGTGGAAGTTATGGATTCAAGCAAAACCAGTAATTGAAGGTTGCAGAAAACCCCACATTATTTGATGTTGTCTAGCAACTTATGGAGTTCCTTCCAAGCAATTCTTGAAGTCACAAAGGCAAAACCAGTTGTTTCTCGTAAGAAAGAATTATGAGGCATAAAGTTCTCGTAACAATCTAAGAAAATAAAAACCAAAGAATCATTGAGATCCCTAATGCTAGAAACAGGTTACCTGCTAATAAATCCATAGTGGTGAACAGTTTTGTTTCAAACTGTAGATGATTGATTCTCATATCAAGAACCAAGAGCAGAAGACATTGAATTGCTCATCTGTTCCCTTGCACTTATCACCAGTAATCTCCACAAGAACACTTCCCATCCTTAAAATGATGGAAGCGGTGGGTGTCTCTCAAAACGATTTCTCGATTGACAATCTTGGAGATGAACTTGGTGGCAGTGTGGCAATCACCACATACTCGGAGGTTCTTTACAACATGGATAGTCGTCCCCGGAGGCAAGCTAATAATACCGAAAGCAATGGCCAATTTCTCACTGTGGTGACCAAGAAGGCGTTGCTTCTGCTCTTCCTCAATATCATGCAATACAAAGTTTGTATCTGGTACATATCCTGCTGCCTTCATTTGTAATGCCAACGTTTCTAATGTTTCATGAATATTCTTTATTTGTGGGTGTGTTTTGTCCCCAACAATAAATTGATGCACCCTGTTTTGAACCTCAATCCAACTGCAGCCCGGCTGCTTTTTAACTCCCCTGTCTTTCATCAAACTTCGCACTTTGGCAGCATCTTTCCACCTACCTGCAGCAGCATAAATATTTGACAGCAAAACATAGGGTGCTGGATTTTCGGGGATTAATTCAAGAAGATGTTCTACTGCCTTTTCTCCCAACTCTATATTGCCATGAACTCTGCAAGCACCAAGCAAAGATCCCCACACTGAAACATTGGGTTCAATTGGCATTTCGTTAATGAAGTCAAATGCTTCATTAAGACGGCCAGCACGGCCAAGAAGGTCAACCATACAACCATAGTGCTCTGCTTTTGGTGCAATGCCATGATCACGAGTCATGGAATCAAAGTAACGATGACCCTCATCCAAAAGGCCGGCATGGCTACATCCTGAAAGAACAACTACAAAGGTGATCACGTCTGGTTTTACTCCTGCCTGGAGCATTTGTTCATACAGAAGAACGGCCTCCTTGCCATTTCCATGCTGGGCGAAGCCTGCAATCATTGCATTCCATGAGGCCACATTAGATTCGGGTATAATGTCAAAGATTTTTCGCGCATCCTCTATTTTTCCACATTTCCCATACATGTCGATAAGACCATTACAGACAGACACATCCAATTCAAATCCGATTCTTACAACACTTCCATGAATTTGTTTGCCCTGTTCTAGAGCTGCCAAACTAGAACACGCCCCAAGAATAGCTGCCACTGTGTATTCATCCACATTAATGCCATCTCGCTGCATTTGAACATAAAGTTTCAGAGCCTCAATACCATGTCCACGTTGTGCATACCCAACAATCATAGCAGTCCATGACACCACATTTCGACAAGGCATACTGTCAAACAATTGTCGCCCATTCTCTACATTTCCACATTTGACATAAGTATCAACAAGGGCACTCCCCACAATCACATCCAAATCAAATCCACTATGAACAGCAAGCCCATGAACCTGCTTCCCCTGTTCCAAAGCCATTGCACTGCAACATATACTCAAAACACTAGCATACGCTGATTGATCCAGCCTCACACCCTCATGATGCATTTCACTAAACAGCGTAAGCGCCTTACTCCAATTCCTGTTCTGTGCATACCCACCAATCACTGCGGTCCATGACACCACATTTTGCTCAGACATCCTCTCAAACACTTGGCATGCATCCTCAACAACTTCACATTTCACATACATATGAACAAGCACATTCTGCACAAACATATCCAACTCATACCCATTCTTAATAACATACCCATGAACCCTCCTCCCCTCTTGAATCCATCCCATCCTTACACAAGCTCGGAGTGCGCTAGCCAAGCAGTACTGATCCGCCTTAACCCCTTCTCTCTGCCAAAACAACCTCAACCCTTCTAAACAATTCCCATTTTGAACGTACCCAGAGATCATCACAGTCCAAGACACCACATTACGCTGAGGTATTTTGTCAAACACTTGGCGTGCATCTTCCAAACTCTTGCATTTTGCATACATTATAACAAGATTATTCAACAGAAATGTTTCTTTATCAAACTTATTTCTAATCATATGTTCATGTACATTCTTACCTTCTTTCAGAGATTTTGTCTCAATGCATCCCCTCAGAAGAGAATTATAAATCTTTAAATCTGCTTGAATGCCTTGTTTGTCCATATAATTCAGAATATCAACAGCTTCATTCAATCTTCCCTGTTTGCAGAGAGTATCAATGTCATCCTTGATGTTAAAATACTTATTTGGTGCTGTCGTTGTTTTCGTTATTATGCAGCTGTTAAAGGCAACGGTACAAAAATATTGAATTTTTTGGGGTATTGATAATTTATGTATCAGCATTGTGTTTGGTATTCGATTTCTTCAGGCCCTTACCTTTTCTCTAATGGTGGTTTTACTAATTGCAGAGATCCAAATTCGGATTGGTAATGCTCAGTAAATGTGCTTTTTGCAAGGGATTGTAAGGACATTTCATAGAGATCGAGGGAGAGAAGAGAATAAATACTAAATTTTAAAATATTTTAGAGAGTGTTTATAACATATTATCTGTATTGGATTTACTGAGGGAAATAATACCAGTGGGTGCATGCTTGAGTGAGAATAGTATATTTGATTTTTTAATAGTACTTCAAATTAAATTAAATTGTTTTTTTATTAAATATTTCATTTTGATTTTTTTTTTTTTTTGGAGGGTTTTATATCAAATCTACATTCTTTTTGTATCTCAATAAGGTGCACAAGTGAATTGAGGAGTATCTATAGGGGTATTTAAAACCATTCAACTTCACCAAAGACTAATAACCCATTGACTCACTTTGATTTTTGAATAAAATACAATTTTAAATGGTATTTTAATTTTAATTTTAATTTTATTTTGAAGAAAATAATAAGTAGTTTTATTATAGATTTTAATAATTATGTTTTTCTAATAAGTTTAATAATACATATTTATTAAGATAATTGAAACAATAATAATTAAAAAATAGTAATATTTAATCAAACAATCTATTATATCAATCATTTAAAGTTATGGAAAATGATCTAGAACATGAATTTGCACATTCTTTAAGTATTTAAATAAATGAAAAAACTATAATAATGAATACTAGACAAAATGAAAACTCAATGCACCACCTTTCATACGTAGAGAAATATAATTATGAAGATCAAAATGGTTTTAAACATGAACAAATTAGAACAAAGGAAAACAACAATTTTCATCTTTTAACAACTTCAAAAACAAACCTAAAAACTAAAAGGAGAGATATATCATCAAGAAAAAATTACCTTAATTTAGCTAAGTGAGAATCATTCAAATTCTATCAATTACAAACTCCCATAATGGTCACTATAGCATGAATTATTTAGCAACTAGGTTAAGACAACATCTCTTTTCACACTTTTAAAATCTTTAAAATATTAATTAAAACACTTGTATTTAATCCATATAATGATGAAGGAATAGTTAATAAAAAAAACTAAAACACACCAATACTAGTTGGATGCAACTTTGTAATTTGAAAGGGATAAATGCAAGAGGTCTTACATTGAAATACATGATGAATGAATAAGAGAATGTGGGTAACTTCCTTAAGAAGGTAGTATTTTCCAAATTGCTCTTGATTTCCATGCTTTTATCACATGGGAAATGCTATACATGTCCACTTTCATAAATACACATGGTAGCAATATCAAGATGTGCAGTTCTGTGCATGAACTCCATGTACTAAGAAAGGGGGTTTTAAACTTCTAGACGAGACACTGAAGATAAGTGTGTATAGGGTTGTGAAAAAGGATCTTAAAGAATAAAAAAGAGCCAACTGATGTTCTTGAAGTGATCTGATTTTAATCATGATTATTACACTTGATCACCCTCATAAGCTCATTTTTAATATCCCATAACAAATGAGTTCCTCTTTGTCAATAAGGTAATCTAATTCATAAATCACTATATTAATAATTCTAGTGATGCATCACAAAATGGATTTGTGATGTTACTCTTATCTACACTCTTAATAAAACTACCCAATAAGCTTCTATCTCACTAGTAGCAATAGTAATGTGCACAAAACAATAAATAAATATATAAAATAATCAATAAATCGGGCAATAACATAAGACATAGTCACATAACACATTAGTTTAGTATGAGAAAAATTAAAGAGGTAGAAAAATTCTATGAAGGGTATGCTTACAATAGCATATCACTTAATATTTAGTACTATTACATGTAGGTTAAGCCATTAAATAGTTTCATGAGTATGTATAATTATAATTTAGCTTAACAGTCTCCATCTTTCTCTTGCAACTCCCCAAGAACCCTAAAACACACTACTTATCTCCTTCAATACAACAATAAGAGTGTTCCCTTAATCAATTGAACATTCTCATTGGTTATTCAATTGTCCTTTATTCCTTTTTTGACATTGCATCAATGGGGACATGAATTGGTTGCCCTAGAATGAAAATGCACAACCTTTATCAAACTATATCCACATGGGAACCCATTTAATATACATTCTAAACCTAATGAATTTCAACAAAGAAATCCAAGAGTTTAATGCTCACCAAGTTGATATTAGTTACCACAACTCCATGATAATGCAAATGAATGCAATTGTGAATGAATAGTAGCTCACTCAAAGAATGTTTCTCACACTAACATTTCCTAACATAGGTAAACAATAAATAAGGCCCTTTTTAAAGCTAAACAATATCCAAACAAGGAAACAAACCATCCCTTCCATGTACTCTACAAAACTTTCAATAATAATAACTACCATAAAGTTATAAAATGAGTGAAGATATGGATGCTTGTTACTACATAAATCCCAATAATGTTCTAGACCACTACCAAAGGTTTGTAGACATATTCCTCCACTCATAAATCTATTGCATATTCATTCTAACATGAACTATATTGTTGAAAATAATGATAATCATCTCACTACTAATTCCAACATAAGAATAATGCCCCTATAACTTGTATGAGATTGAAACATACTCATTGAGTGACCTCATATCTTCTAGTGCATAATATATAATACATGTAGCAACATGTTATCAATTATACCTACATGTTTGATGTCTATAATAGTTTGCATAGTACTCGTAACAACCTACATGATGCTTGTAGTAGCTTGCACATTTCCTTTAGCAACCTTTAAAAAACCTATTGCAATTTGAAAAAAGTTTGTAGCAACCTATGTACAATCCTTGTAACACTATTACAAGTGAATCAATAACATTTGCATGAATTTAGAACCTTCTTAATCCAAACTACTCAACCAATCTCATAATAATCTTGTTCTAAGCATAAACTAGTCATCCAACAAAACAAGGGAACAATGAAAACCTTTGATCCCAAATTACTTAAGATAGTTTTTCCCACTACCATGTTGATGGTTAACTAAGGTGATCTCTTAAATCAATATGACCAAGAATAATCACATAATTTATTTTTCATAGCTATACGAAAACATATTTTTAACCATCTTATAAACATAAAGCTATGAGAAGGATTTACAAATTAGCTTATTGATAATAAAGAATCACCTATAACCATTATAAAATTTAAGTACAAAATGTTAGTGTAGGTTTTTTATTTTCCTTATGTTAGGGGGTATTTATTTTTCCTACACATTATTATTTAAGCTTTCTTAGGTTTATTAGATGTGGTAATATGAGGACACATGGCAAAATACAATAGCTACATGTGTCACTTTCTCCCCACACATGGGTAGTTGAGTTACACATCCTCTTTGGCTTGTTGTGCCACCTCTCATAACCACTATTATGTTTTTACCTGAGTAGTTTATGGGGTAGTTGGGTTTCTCACCCTCTTCTAGCTATGTGCCACCTCTCTCCTGTCTTCACTTGAGGAGGTTATGCCACATGTCTTGTCATTTACCAAGTAGGTGATAACCTCCCACCTTTTATGGGTAGTAGGGGTTAATGCACCTCTTGGATGTACGTGCCCCTATTTTGCTATATATTGAGCACTCTCCTCTCACCTTCACTAGTTCAGCTAGTTTGGTGATCGCTTGGTGGGAGTATTGAGAGTATTCTACAATTTCTCTTGCCTTGTCTCTATTTTCCTCTCATTTCTAGATTTCTCTTCATTCTGCTATTTTGATCTTCGATCATCTGTTGACTGAAGTTGCATGTGATTTAGGACTGACATCAAATTCTGGCTTGGTTCTCACTTCTCGCAGAATCTAACATGGTATCAGAGTCGTGTTGTCTGGTATAGCTCATTATTTTTCTGATTTTTTGAGAGATTTGAGACTAATAAAAAGCTAATATTTTTCCTTAAAAACCAAGTATGCTCTTCTCCTGCATCCTCGTATGACCTGGAGAATCATAATAGTTTAAAGGAAAAATAAGCATATATTTAATCTAGTTTACATATATATGTTCATATGAGATCTGGGTGATTTTCTACTTTTTGGTAATATTGGAGGCCTTTTCAGCATTTCCATAGAGTCCAGAAGGTTTGAGAAAGTCATAATTGACTTTTATTTCACCAAAATCAAAGATTGGAGGATACAGTAAAGAAAAAGATTGGAAGATATAGTAAAGAAAATCAAAGTTAAAAACTTGAATTTTTTACTAGAGCCGTTTTCATTTTGGCTTTAGAAATGTGGCTTTGACTCGTTTTCAAGAAAAATGATTTTTGGGTTTTATTCCCAGCATAGAAAAACCATCTGGGCAATCGTTACATTTTGCAAAAAGTTGACAAATTTTGCAGAAATCAAATCATAAAAATGCGTGAGTCATTTTTCACAAGCAGATTTTGCAGCTTTTTTCAAAATTGCATAACTTTTGCCTCGAGTGTCAAATTTTTGCAAACAAGTACTTGTTGGAAAGCTAGAAATGAGCACTTCCCATTCAAAAAGGTTTGAGTAAAAAATTATTCCTTTTTCAATCAGATATTGCAGGTGGAATTTGCTACTTTTTTTTTATCTTCAATAAGTCACATCTTTCACTTTTGTAATCCATTTTTTCAAAAACAAAAAAAAGTGTTGGAAAGATATTGAAGAGTGAAACGTAGCTGCAAGGTTATTTTTCCAGATTTTATTTGAAAATTAATTTGTATCAACTATTGTAATTTTGGCTATTAAGAGCCTTAAAAGGTTTGTAATCTGGAAAAGCCTTGTAAAAGCACTAATCATAAAGTGCCAACATTGTAATATCTAGGGGGGGTGATTTTTGAAATTAGTGGAAAGGGGGGTGTATCTTTATGTCTCTTTGTGCACTCACTTAAAGTGACTTTTTTATATCAATCTTGAAGGATTATATAGGTGATTTGTAATCAGGAACTAAGATAAAGTTCCATTTATGGGTGGTTTAAGCATGTCTCTTGAAAATTATTTCCATCCTTCTGTTGTCAGGCTAACTTCAGAGAACTATTTGTCTTGGAAACAAGGGATAAGATTCAATGCCTTGAGCAAGATCTACTACACTATCTCCTTGGACTTGTTCTTGAACCAAGTGACTATAATTAGAAGAATGCATGGTTTAACAATAATGACATGGTCTATGGACTAATATGTCTTACTATTTCTGAGGATACTCTACATCACATAGAGCACACTGAGTGACCTTTCATTGCTTGGACCATCATTCAAGAATTATATGGAGACATTGAATCTTCATCTAAAAGTGATGTTTCCTTGGATAACCAGGCTATTGTGGATGATATTGAGACTTATTTTTCCCCATCATGTGTGAACACATCTTGTGTGGATGATCAATTCATTAATACCCCATCACCATCTATTGTTGCTACTTCAGATTCCAGTGTTGCTTATTTGAAAGTTTCTAGTGATTCTTTGCAGCAAAACATACATTGTCTTTCAGATTTAGCTTGGGATAATCTCTTGATAGGAATTTCAGACTTGTTTATGGAGACACATATTTTCGATTTGGGGAAAACTAATGATGATATTCATATTCTCTTTGATGAATTTTATTCTTCTTCAGTTGTTGTGAGGGAACATCTTAACCCTCTTGTTCATTCTCTACATGATCATTCATCACAGTTTGATATGAGTGTGGATACTTTGGATAATCATTTGGAGAAGATGTCTTCATAGGAGATACTTGAGTGTTTAGCTTATGCTCTATATTAGTCTTTAGGAGATTCTGATTTGTCATCTTTAGCAATGTGGCCTAGAACACCTGATTTGATTGTGGAAGCTTTCAACATCGACATGGGGAAACTTGAGCCAACTTTAGAGACTTCATTCATTCTGCACTTTCTTCCTACATATTCCTTTTAGGAGTGGGGAGATAGCTCACATACACCTTTGGTTGTGTTTCTTTCTAAAGGGAGGAATGTTGTTCAACGATCGTGGACCATCTTCTACATCCAATTTTGAGCATCTACCATTGGATCTCTTTGGGGGGATTCTTTGTCCTTCCACTTCATTTCTCTCTCTATTATTGTGGGGGGGGGGCACGTACTTCATTTTTGTGGGATGAGGGTTCTTCTTCTTTGGGGGGAATTTTATATGTACATGGGTACCTAACATGGCTTCATTTTTCGAGACCCATCTTTTCACCCACCTAAGCTACGCTTAAGGGGGGTGTTAGTGTAGGTTTTTTATTTTCCTTATGTTAGGGGGTATTTCTTTTTCCTACACATTATTATTTAAAGCTTGCTTAGGTTTATTAGATGTGGTAATATGAGGACACATGGAAAAATACAACAGCTACATGTGTCACTCTCTCCCCACACATGGGTAGTTGAGTTACACATCCTCTTTTGGCTTGTTGTGCCACCTCTCATAACCACTCTTATATTTTTACCTGAGTAGTTTATGGGGTAGTTGGGTTTCTCACCCTCTTCTAGCTTTATGTGCCACCTCTCTCCTATCTTCACTTGAGGAGGTTATGCCACATGTCTTGTCATTTACCAAGTAGGTGATAACCTCCCACCTTTTATGGGTAGTAGGAGTTAATGCATCTCTTGGATGTACATGCCCCTATTTTTCTATATATTGAGCACTCTCCTCTCACCTTCACTAGTTCAACTAGTTTGGTGATCGCTTGATGGGAGTATTGAGAGTATTCTACAATTTCTCTTGCCTTGTCTCTATTTTTCTCTCATTTCAGATTTCTCTTCATTCTACTATTTTGATCTTCGATCATTTGTTGAGTGAAGTTGCATGTGATCTACGAACGACATCAAATCGTGGCATGGTTCTCGCTTCTCACATAATCTAACACAAAATAGATATAAATTCATAAATAGAAAAAAGTTACATATAAAGAAATGAAATAAAGATTTCAATTTTTAATTAAAAATAACATATATTGCTAATTATAAAAATAATATACAATTAAACAATATTTCAAATTGAAAATAAGACAATTTTAATTAAAGAGCCTATGAAGATTGGGAGTAAACACCAAACCCAAAAGATATATTATGAAGGAATCTTTGATGTAAGAGAAAACGAGATATATATGCTTCTCTTTACTTGAGATGGAATTTAATAAAAGTCCAATGTTATTATGTTATCACCAATTTCCTCCAATTACTCCAAGTATTATAAGCATGACAATATAACACATTGAATTGATTTAGAACTTAAATATATATGTAATTTTTTTATGACAAACTTGCTAATGTGGAGACAAGTGGAGATTTGGTGGGGCCTAAACTTTACAGGGGAATCCAAAATTGATTAGGTTGTCTAATTTGTATATTAAGAGAATCAACAATGTCAACACATGAATGGCTTAGGGTTTAGATAGGTATTTTATGTAAACACATAAATTTATTTATTTATATTACAATATAATTGAAATGGACTATAACGAATATGATTTAATGTATGATTAACCTAAAAATCCAACATTCTAGAATAAAATTAAAAACCGATCTACACCTCAAACTAATGAACAAAGATTGAGGATTGAGATTGCAAGAAATACAAACTCAAATAGATACAATGGATAGTGAAATTCATACTCCTCCCCATTTGCATAAATTTGTCAAAATGATGCAAGTGGTTATAAATTCCATAAAAAACATTCCTTATGATCTTGATATATTTCACGAGTCTTAGAAATAAATAATTAATTTACATAGAACAAAACAAACTTTGGTATCTTATTTTATTGATCCCATAATCAATCAACCCATTCTTGTAATGAAACCTAAAATCTTAATCAAATGGTATAGGCATGATATGATATGATTTCATTTTTTTGGGACTTATTGTGGATGGTTTTCAACCACAAACCACATGATAATATTGAGGTGCCTCTTTATTTTCTAAAAGAATTATGGAAAAACTTTGAGATGGGTTTGAAACTCAATTATTTTTATTTGATATTATTCTACGATGGTGGTGTTAGCATGCCATAATTTAGATATGATGTATGTGTTACATTCAATCATCCACAACATGTTTGAACTTTCATCCCTTCTCCCACACCCACTATTTCTACCTCTCTCCTCCAAGAGGGAATTATAGTAGCAATTGATACTCTAAGTGGGGTTTCTTCAAGTCGATATTCCATAGTGGTGGATATGGTGTTGGTTTGTCTAGCACCACAACCACACCACAAACTTGACATGCCCATCTATACTCACATTACAATAATTTTTATTATGTTCTTGACTTGTCTACTTTAGAAGTAGTAGAGGATAATACATTATACTTAGTTGTGTTATTAGACAACATTGGACTTAGAATTTAATAGTAGGTATGCCACATTTTATTTATTACGTATTCATCTATTTCTCAAAAATTAGATTAAAGGTAAAACAATTCTATATATTTAAAATTTGATTATAAATATTATTTTGTCATGTAAATGATGAGTCAACCATCAAATTTTGATCATATTGTGTCCATGATAGTTAATGTGGGAACATCCTATACGATATGTCAATATTGCACTCAACCTAAGTTGTATTTAGACTAATTATAGTGTCAGCAGATTTTATTTTTTAATTGTATGTATGTATTAGTTTAACTTTTATCAACAAAAAAAAAATTATTGTTTATATATTTATTAGGTCATGTAAACAAATTGACTTGTGATAGTAATATACACTAAATATTAGATTCAAATTATGTTGTGACTATGGATTTTCCTTGCTAACACCATCCCCCTTCAAAATTATTTTTATCCTCAAGAGATGAATATTTTTAATATACCAAAATATATATCCCTTTTGAGTTTTTTTTGGCAAATCGCTATCAAAGAGGATAACACTCTTTCTATTATTTTAAAGTACCAGATTACATATTTTAGACTAAATTTTGAATCGGCCCTAGATTACATAACAAATTATTTTTAGAAGATCTTAAAGTCATCGAATGTTTTTGTTTTGTCGATGGCATTTTCTTCCTGTTCACCTCTATCCATTCCTGTTCAATTTCAAGAGGTGGGTAAACCCACAAAAGTGGTTTACAATTCGAATGAGGAAGAAAACTTGTAAAAAATGACCCCATGCCAAAAATTTTCATTATGGGGGTTCAAACGAACTCATTTGTTCGCTCAAACCAAAAGAGGGTTCGTTCAAACCAAGGTTCGAGTGAACCCATTTAATGCATGTACGGACCTTCCGAAAAAAAAAACCAAATGGAAATCCCTTTTTGGAAGGGGTTCGATCGAACCCCCCTTTTCCCTAATTTTTGATCTTGTTCACAAAAAAAATCAAAAGTTTTGCACTTTGGAGCTCAGGTTGAAGATGAAAATGGCAGAGACTTCACATACCCAACTAAAATCAGGTAGTTCTTGGAACAAGCTATCCAACGAATATAATTTTAATTTGTTTTGGTTTTATTATGTATTTGTTTTTTTAGTTTTATTAAACATAGGTTTTTCACCGAAAATGAAGCTCTCTATTCTGCACATGTGGAAAAATAGCAGATTATCAATTTTTTTTTGAAAAATATGAGTGCACCAAATATTGAAGTCCTTGATCCAACAAAAAAAAAATTGAATTTCAATACATACAAAAAAAGTTACACATTATATGGTCTGCCTATGTCTGAATCGTAACTGGTTTGACTTCGAAACTTGATTAAAGAAAAAATATTCAATATTTACTATCTAACCAAGTTGAAGCACTAGATATCGGAGTTACAAATCTAAATTCAAAAGAATTAGAATTTTATCCTTCATGGTAAAAAAAGTTATGTGTTATACGGTGAGCATCACTTTTTAAAAATATTGTTTTCTGAAAAAAACTAGCTTTCGAGGGAGATGGAAAAAGAAGTGCACTCTGATTCAAATTTTTTAAAAAAAAATATATTTAGAATCTACAGACAAAATGTCACGAAACCCTAGTTTGCATCATCTTCAAATTCCTCACAGTTTAGCCGCTATAGGTGCCCAAAAGTGAAGATTTAGTTTAAAAAAATTATTTCAGTGTCCAATTTGGCCAAAAATTGTAAACCAATATTGTGGGATCACCCAGGTCATTGATGTTTCCTACTTTCAAATTTTCATTATTAACAACAACAACTAAAGAATGCAAATCTATTTTCTCCAAGAGTGATGAAAAAGCCAATGAATCCTCTTTTGTCTTCTTATCAGACACAACCTCTTGGGATAGGTGAGGTGCTTTTGGAATCTTTTCTTGGATCATGGGGGAAGAAGCTGCATTAGTTTTCTCGGAAGGAGAGATTACATAGTGATGGGATTCCACCCCATCCCACCAAGACAACTTGTTATCCTTAGAACGACCCCTACCACATTGTGTAGTAGCATGTTCAGTTGCGAAACATCTTTTGGGCCTAAAGGAAATTTTTTAGTAGTCTATTGGTTGATGCCATCTTCTATTGTCAACTTTGAAAAAAATATCTGTCAACAACCCTTTTGTAACATCCATTTCAACATAGAGACGTGCAAATTTCAAATTTTCATAATTGATTGTTTCCTTTGAGAAGTTGTGGAACTTGCCCAACCCATTGTCAATCGCCTTTAAATAGTCAATTTCCCAAAATTGTAGTGGAAGATAAGGTAAACAAACCCACAAAAAGGTAGAAGAAAAAGTTTCTATCCAAGGATCAAACAAAGGGAACTAGGGTTTCATACATAAGGAATCTCCTTGATAAAACTAGGGTTCGGTGTTAAGAATCATTTTGAATCAAATTCCAGTATAAAAAATCCTTTTGCACAGGGATAGATGCTAATTTCTTCCTCTAGATAATATTTCCAAAGTGTGCTAATCCATGAATGAAGATCACTTAAATTTAACCATACCTTCATAAATATGCAAACAAGGGCATGGGCTTGCAAGTATACTTCTCTATCACCGGTGGCGCTATCTAGACCAATCTCTAGGGAATTTGACGAACGACAGACTAAGAAAGGATGGTTTTTTTTACAGCTTCGAGAAGAGAGAAAATTGGAGAAAGAAACCATTTCACTTTCCTCCAACCGATTAGACATATGCAACACGACCTTAAAATTGGGCTACGACTCCTTAGTTTTACTTGAAAAATGTGCCCCTGACACCCATGTAGCATCCAATCCTAGATGGGAAACTCCTTGGCATGCCGTTGCAGGAGGATGAAGAAGAAGCAGTGAAGGATCAAAGGAAAAACCCCCATTGGGCTTTGTAGGGAAGGTGGAAACCATTGCAAAGCGCACCTTCATCATACTCGTCCTCCTATTTTTCTTAATCCTTGTCTAGTATCCCCTTTGAGTTGTTTGAAGGAAAAATGTTCTTATAAATCTCCTTAATTTTTTGAAAGGTTGTGTCTCATTGAATTTTATCTTGGTGGAGTACTTGAATGTGGGTATTAACCAACATAAGATTTATTTTAGTGTCTACCACAATGGATGGTATACATGGATTTGTGCTATCAAGTTATTGTCTACAGTATAAGAATTTTTGTGCTCAAATTGAAGGACTTATAAATACATTTATTTGCTATTTTCACTTAGAATATAGTTAAATTGATTGAATTGTGTAAACTAATGGATGCAAAATTAAATATAAATAACTTATTCTCTTATGGAATATCTCATTAGCAAATATAAATGGACATGCAAACCAAATAGCGAACTTGGAGTAAAAATGTGTTTCCGAAAGAACTTAATGATTGGTGAATACTTGATATTTAAAACAAACATATGAGTTGCTATATTATTTATTATTTCTATGGAATTACTTTTGGTACATGATGCCGAATGTGGGATCCCAAAGATCGTAATTTACTTTTTCTAAATTACCATTATGTTTTATTATTGCTAGGCCAAACTACTGTACTAGTGAAATAGATGGTTTGAAAAGCCTAGATTATATGTTATATATGTCTTTGCCACATCCTGTATGCACGTACTATGTTATTCTAGTTTAGGAATGTATATAGGCATCAAGAACACATTGAGAGATTCCCTCCCACTTATACCGTTCCAGGTTGCTAGGCTCCTTGTGCAGGGTTGGTGCTTTCTTTGTGTTAGGAAGAAATTTGGGGAAGTTCAGTACTTTGTGGTTGGGTGGGAAAAGCGCCTTAACCTCATTTTTGGCCTCAGCTTGTAGAAGACCATCAATGTCATGGCAGTTGAGGACAAAGATTCTTTTATTATATGGATATACTTCTTTGTATTACTCTTGTATGGCCGCTTAGCCAATTTGTAAATGTATATTTATATTCATGGATATAATTGTTGTATTGATACAAAACTTATACATGTAACATTGAAACAGATGTAATGTAACACCTCTACTAGTGTATGAGATTTGTACTTCATTATAGTAACTTTCTATTGTGCAACTATTGATATTTTATTAATATATGCTTCACTTTCCTTATTTGGAATAAGCATTGCTTTATTGAATACTATTTTTAGAATGTGAGTTTTTCATGCTTTACACATTTCTATGAACAATAAGTATGTGATTTTTCTCAGTAGTTCCCCTAGTGACATGCTTGTAACCCTTTAATCACGAGGGATTTTATCTTGAATTGAGTTGATTGCAATTTCTATCTATTATGTAGTTTCCATACATTGCTTCAATATCTCTTTTTACTAGATATACTATGAAATATGTCCCCAAGTTGAAACTTTCATATGGGGGGTATACTTGATAAATATATTTTATGTTCTAGACAAGGGTAACTGTAATAGTTGTGATGTAGTTATACATTTTATTTTCTTTTGTTGATCTAAGAATTATTTTATATGTTGCATTAGTGAAGTATAAGTTGATGTTGAGTCCCTATCTAGTGATGTTGGTTATTCTTACAGTGGCTCTTGAACCATCTTTTGTTATTGTTGTTCATATATGTCTCTAGATTCTTTCTCCTTTTCTACTTTGGCCTTTTTTTGCCTCCTCCATTAGTGGTGCATTAGATTTTTTCTCAGCATTATAGTTTCTTGTTGAATGCCAGCCTTGGATTCTTTCCTTGCATCATTAATATATATATTCTCTTTTTGGACCTTAATTCCTTTTCTTGTAACTATTTTGAAACATCTATTTATGTTTAGCAAAGAGGGTATGATCTATTCTTCTAGTGCTTATTTCCTATTAGAATTGTGAAAAACCACAAAACCACGAGCCACATGATCAATCAATGAACAAATACACCTTCCACGCAAGAGATATACAAACAAAGAATTGTTATATTCCTCAATAAGAAAAAGCTATAGAAGAACCTCGAGAAATTTGAAGGAAAACAAGATTCCTCAAAGGTTGAGAGTTTGAGAGTAAATCTTCAAAGTCTCAGAGTGATAATACAATAAGGGTTGAGTACTATATAAGAGCAACCCTAATAATTGCTCACTTCAGTTAATAGAAAAACACTTAGTTAACTGAATAAAGAACTCCTAAGTTTAGCTTAAGTGCATGAGAATAAATTAGACTAATAATTAATTAATTATTAGCTAATGCATGATTACTCTAACACTCCCCCTTAAGCTAAACTTAGGAAGTAGCTAAAAACCCTAAAATAAAATGCATGATAGGTCTTGAAAAACAAGGCCTGGTAAGGTACCCATGTACAAACAAAAGATCTCTCAGAATTGGAGAAAAGGAGAAAACCACAATGGGAGAAAACTCCTCTCCAAAAAAGAGAAAGGCGAATGAAGGACTAAAAAAGCCTCCACATCAAGATGTAAACGACTAAGAAGCCTCCAACCAAAATAATGTCCTAAAAAAGAGGAACATGTAGAACATCACTGAAGCATGAAGAAGTTGTAGACTATTGTTGAATGATGTCTGATATAGTGTTAAAATGAAGAACCTACAGAATCAAGAATGCAAGAGTGTCCATATTGTAGATGATCCATCTCATTGAAATGCATGTAATGAGACGTTGATGTATGTTGCATCTGAAAATACATAGGAACAATAAATAGATATGTAGACCACTCAAATGCAAAATCAAGGAAGCATTAGCACCAATAGTAGAACCCCCCCACCTCCCCATAATGTTGAAAATGGAGAGCCAGGAAATTTACACTGAAACTATGTGAAACCAAGAAGTGCATGTAGGAGAAACAACCTACAAATAAAAGGGTGTGCACACTGAGGCACACTTGCATGAGGCAAGAATCACTGGGATTCACTACTATCATGGAAGGGACACTCACTTGACAAAGGTATGATGGAAAACTAAAGGAAAACACCAACCCCCCATGGAACTTTATATCATAGTGAGAATACAAAAGGCACAACAAGATGTGCAAAGTCTCCAAAAAATACACACCAGAATGGCACTTTATGTCAGTGCATCTACAAAAGAGATTGTGCATGAAAAAGATGTCTACAATGCCCAAATAGGACAAAAAAACTAGAAATACATATAGAATAGCCAAAAATGAGTCATCCCATACAAACGAAAAGTTTCTAAGAGCTAAGATGTCCAAGTAATTACCAGAATGCAAAAACAAAAAAAACTTGAATATAATGTACTTGGAGAGAAAAATGGAAAAAGTGCATAGATGGAACTGAAGAGCTCTAAAAGATGGTTCCAATGTTACTAGAATCGTGAAAATCAAAGAAACTAGTCAAAAGTTATGAGCTTAGGACTGAAAATAGAACCTCTTACTTCAACAGGTTATAGAATGCACCAACAACAAAAACAAGTGATAAGACCCACACCATTGAAAATTTTGCAGAACCAACTTTTTTATGATATATTCTTTTTCCAAAATTCAACATCATATGCCCAAGTTATGGCCAAAAGAAAAAAATAGCTCCCTTGAGGCCAAAGAAGGGGTCAAAGGGGCCCTTTCCAACCATTCGTACCACTGATGTTAGCATCCATATGGATGACATCATGTTGATGTCAGCATGACATCAATAAGAATATGCATTGAATATTCCCTTCGGTAGGAAAAAAATTGGGATTGGGAAAATTGAACTTGCCAATTTTTTTTGGAAATGCCAAAAAACTTGTGCCCTGCCGTAAAAGATGATTGCTATTAGAATATGCTATTGGCTATGGTGAATATTCTGCAATCAAAAAATAAGAATCTGTTGGCTAGGAAGTTGACGTTGGAAAAAGATATGCAACCGAAAAAAAACCCTGTTGGGCATTCAAATGCTGCTACTGATGAGTGAAGGCATGGGACGACAAGGAAAAGGCTGTTAAAATTGTGAAAGGTTGTTAGAGTTAGTTGTGAGCCAGGTCCGTGGGCAAGCAACTACAAAAAACACAAGGATGAAGTCATACAAACATCAGATTCAAGACCTGATTGAGAGCTTTGAAGCTTTCAATATACTAGTTATTCCCCGATCTCAAAACAATGTCACCGATCATATGGCTTCTGTCAGCTCGCAATTTGAACCAATTTCTGATTCAACCAAGCATAATGCGGTGAATGTCATCGTCTGAACCTCAATTCCCGACAATGATCAAAACTAGCAAGTTTTTGATGATGAAATCTAGATTGTTGCCTTCATACGGAAATCAAGAAAAAATTCCAACTATTCACCACCAGAAGTAAAATTTCCTGAAGAGCAAGTCATCTAGTTGAAAGAGAACAAGATTCCTCAATTAATTTCCCTTGAAAATCTCTTTGATCAATTGTGAAGACATGAGAAACGACAAGCAAACGTTCGCTACGGATGCTAGGGACTATGAAGAGCTTGATGTCGAAAAGGACAAAAAGTTAAAGGTCAAAAAGGAAGTTCCTCACAAAGACAAGAAAAGACTAAAGGATCTATGTTTCAAATATGATAGTGTCATTTCCTGGACCTATGATGATCTCAGAGGGTATGAACCCAAGCATAATTCAACATACCATTGACTTGGTGGAAGGATCCAAGCCTGTTTGATAAAAATAAAGGCCAATCAACCCAAAGGTCAAAGCATTAATGGCACAAGAGCTCACCAAATTGGTTGAGTCAAAGATCATATATCCTATCAAGCATTCCACCTGGGTGTCGAATATGGTCCCAATCAAAAAAAGAATGGTGATATTCGACTTTGCTTCAATTTCTGAGATTTGAATAAAGCCTCACTAAAAGACCATTACTTCTTGCCATTGATGGAGCAAGTCTTGCAGATTGTGGTCAGATCAGAGATGTTCTCTTTACTAGATGGTTTCTCAGGATATAACCCAATCTATGTAAAGGAAACTGACCAACATAAGATGACGTTTACCACTAAGTGGGGAACGTTTGCATACTAAAAAATGTCATTCAGACTTTCAAATGCTGGTGTGACTTTTCAATGAGCAATGGATATTGCTTTCAAGGGATTGATCAATAAAATCATCTTAATAAATTTGGATGACCTAACAGTCTTTTCAAAGTCAAAAGATGATCACTTTGATCATCTAGAGGAGGTTTTCCAGAAATGTCAACAATTTAGGATTTCTATGAATTCCAAAAAACATGTTTTCGGAGTACCTCAGGGTAAGCTACACTATTTTGTAGTGTTAAAGGAGGGAATAATAATAGACCCCGAGAGGGTGAAATCTATAATGGAATTACCCCTACCAGTAAAACAGAAGGGACTGTAATCTTTTCTAGGGAAGATCAACTTTTTCAATAGATTCATATTATATTTCGTAGGCATTGCAAGACCAATTACACTGATGCTTAAGAAGAACCTGCTTTTCAAATGGACCCTCAAAGGAAAAGCAACTTTTGAGCAAATAAAGATAGCCATCTCCGCCGCTCTGGTATTGGCTAACCCCAACTTTTCCAAGCATTTTCCACTCTATGTATATAGTGGCCAACATAGTATAGCTTCAATGCTCACTCAAAAGGATGAGGGAAATAATGGAGAGCATCCCATCATGTTTCACTCAAGAACCCTAAAAGGTTATAGCTCAAGATAATCTTTGTGGTGAAAATAAACTTTTTCCATTGTTAAAAGCTTAAAGAAGTTTTGACACTTGGTGTCAGCCAATAAAATCACTATCCTCGTTGCACATCCCAGTGTGCGGGAGTATATCACAGAAGGTGGGATAACCAAAAGAAGGGAAAACTGGATCACCAAGATCCTAGAGTATGATGTGGACATTAGACCAACCAAGCTCATTTGGGGAAGAGGTTTGTGCAAATACATTACATAGGAATAAAGTTCTGTAGCTAAAAATGAGACCAATCAAGTCTACTCGAATAAGTTCGAGTCCGACGAGTCCTAGGTGGTGGATCAAACACAATATATGCAAGAGGGGAACAACCCAACCAACCTTCCATTCCATAAAATTTTATACTACCAATTGCAAGGCACTAGGTATGTATTAATTGAAGGTGTATTATTACAGAGAAATTATGATGTGATGTCCCCACCGATGTTTGGGGACAAAAGCCGCAAGGAAGCGGAAAGAGAGGCTCTCTCAATGACAATCTACCAGTCTTGAGGGTGGACATTTCTTTGCCAAGACTATCGCCTTGAAGATAATGCATGTAGGATATTATTGGCCCTCTATGTTTTATGAAGCACATCATATGGTGCAAAAGTGTACCTAGTGCCAATTTTTTGTTGGGAAAAGAAAGAATGTCGCTTTGCCTCTGAGCCCAATTGTAACTGAGGAACCCTTTGCTCAATGGGGTTTGGATTTTATCAAAATGATAAATCCTATTTCCAGCACTGGCCACAAGTGGTTCCTTATGGAGATTGACTACTTCACAAGGTGGATGGAGGCCATAGCCCTAAAATATGCCATAGAAGGGGAAATTGTCAATTTCCTTGAAGAGTTGGTAGCCAAATTTTTGCTCTCCCAAAACCATCATATCAGACAATGCTCGAGCATTTATAGGTTCAGGGATGTCATATTTTTCTATTAGACATGAGATTTTCCTCAAAACCTCATCAAACTACTACCCGAAAGGAAATGGGTTAGCAGAGTCGACCAACATTAGGTTAATCAAGTGTATCGGGTCGAAACAACAAAGGGATTGGCATAAGCACCTGCCAGTTGCTTTGTGGGAAAACCAGATCACTCCCAAACAAATCTTGAAGACCTCCTCTTATGAACTGGTGTATGGAAAAGAGGTAGTGTTACCTGTCTTCATAGAAATTCCTACCCTACAACTACTGAAAGCCTTGGAAATTGAAGAAAGAGGCAAAATGGAAGTATAGTTGGTAGAATTCCTCAAGCTAGAGGAAGCTAGAGAAAAGGCTTATGAAGCCATGATTGGTCGTCAACAGACAGTAAAGCGATGGTTCAACAAAAAGACCTCTAATCCAGAATTAAGAGAAGGGAGCTTAGTGCTAAAGTATGATGAACGTACTGCAAAACCAGGACATCCCACAAAATTTGAAGCACTATGGAAGGGACCCTTTCGAATTAGTGCGTGCAAGGAAAAGAATGCGTATAAACTCAAAGATATGAAAGTTAATGCCTTAGTTATACCGGTGAATGGTATTTATCTAAAACTATTCCATTAAAATA
>VDFB02041642.1:197771-259878 GCA_007258455.2 Sequoia sempervirens
TTACCACTCCTACACCTAGGAGAAGGTTTAAAAATGCTAGTACAATTATTGATTCTTTTCTAGAGGTTAAACCAAGGAGCCTCAAAATATCCTTGATTCCAAAATGGTGGTAACAAATATTAGGAGATGGAGAATAAGGGATGATGATGAAGCTTAGATTCTACATATTAAAGAGTTGTTAATTATTCCTACAAAAAGAGAAAAGGTGTGGTTGAATTTCAAGGGAATATGGTTGAAGAGTCTTGGCATGGTAAGAAAGGTGACTTGACCAACAAAGGTACAAAGAAAAGGAAGGATTATAGAGATAAAGGGAAAGTAAAAGTAAGTGGTTTCCTCAAGCCTACCATTGGATCTCCTTTACCTAGTAAGAGTACCTGCCCTAGTTCCCAACTTAGACCTAACATTAATTAATGTGATTTTACTTCTATGGAAGCCATTACAGATGTAGTTAACCAAATCATTGAAAAAAATATGGGTTGTGATGAGGTTCATTTATGTCTCATTTATCCCATATTTTAACCATTTATATACCGTGCAACCATATTTTTGTTTCATTTTATTATCATAAATGAAAATAAAAAATAAGTAATATTTAATTCATTTTTGAGTAAAAGAAGAGAAAAATAGTTATTATATATTGTATTTTACTAATATAATATGCTACCATTATGTTGAGAATATAGTTATTGTAGCACACCAACAAAATGGAAGCAGTATCTTTGTTGTAGTTTGTGATTACTTATCCAGCGTATTTAATTCAACTAATCAATTTAAGTAATTATTTACTTTGTTGGATACAGGTTATTTTGTTACAAGCATAATGATGTTTTAGTTTTGTACTACTAATTATTGAAATGATACAGAAGCAAAAATAACAACATATAATTGATTTAATATTATAATCAAATATTACATTAGTTACTTTGAGAGAAGTGGCCATGAGTCAAATAACTTTCTATATTATGTTGCTATTTGTTAACCACAGCTGCTAAGAATGTAGATAGAGAATCCATCAACATACTACACATAAATCCTACTAACACCTTCTTTCGCTTAGGAAAACCAACTTCTCTACCATCCTTTATTAACTTTACTGCAAGACATATTAGGGCCATATGATGCCCAATCCAACTTGAGCTCTCAAAGAATCACTCCAAGAAAGCTCAAACCTTTGCATACTCCTTAGGCTACCACCATATTGTACTAATAATATAAAATTACGAATTAATGAATGAGGTAAGTTGACTTTGATATACTTCCCAAAAATCAACCAATAAAACTCTACCTGCCACCTTTTGGGAAAAACACAATGCATGTTATAAAACAAGCCAACGCAACCCTTCACTACCTTTGCAATTAATACCAAATCAACATATAACTCACTCTAAATTCCTTCACAAGTCATCACATACCAAGGGTACCACCTTACTACTATTAATTTAAAACTACACAACCCATATCTTAGATAAATACCTAAACATAAACTTTTGTAGGGCACACTACTTCATGACCTAGGGGTCTTAAAAGATAATTTCAATTTGAGATTAAGCCAATACTTCGAGTTATGATTATGCATTTCCTTTATTAATGATTTTTTTACTCCATTTGCTAAATAGCTTACCACAATATTAATATGCCTTCTACAACAAATGAACCTAGTTGTTTTAAAGGATTGACTCAAAATTAAGGTATCCTCAACATACCAATATAACTTTTAGCTTAAACTCTTTCCTTGTGCATAGAATTTATTAAAATTATCAAATATGCTTCCACTATCACATGCTTAATGTTTTGTAACTCAATTGCTCCTAACCTAGGTATCAAGGCTTCCCATTACACTCATTGCTAGTGCATACTCCCATAAAAAGAGAGTTTCCATAAATCAATTCTCCTTGTGAGTTATGTAATGAAAAACCCCCTCCTATTGGCCTAAGATTTCCTTGCTCTGTCCCATAAAAATTTGAATTTGAGCATTTGAGGGAGAGGCCCAAGAGCCAAGTTTACCTCTCTCATCAATCTTCTTGTTTATACATTTAATTTTGATGCCACTTAACCCTTTAATGGAAAAAATATATGAGGATGTTAAATATATGTTGGTGTAATATCTTTATTAACTTTAATTACGTAAACATATTCATTCCTAGGAGATTAATAAGCATGTGTGTTTATTTAATTGAAGGTAATTAAGTGCCACCTTTGCTTCATTAGGGACCATCACTGCCTCTACTTGTTGAGTTAGCCTCTCTCCATTAAAATTAACTCAACTCTTCTTGGACACTTCTCACCATGACTCATCCATCCAAGAGGATATAAATAAGTATATTTTATTTTGAATAGTTGACAAGAAGGTAATGATAATTCTAATCTATATTCAGATTTTTTGATAATTTATGCTTCCATATAGAAATTTTGGCAGTAATTAGTTTTATTATCAAAAAAGTTGGGTAGAGGTTTTAGGGCTAGTTCTAAAATCCTACATGGTATTAGAGCCAATTTGACTATTAGGCTAGTTATTTTTTCATTATTAGGTTTTTTCACATAGGGTTTCATCTTTCAGAAAGGGTATTTTGCAATTATAGTCATTTGGAAAAATGTTGGAGCAAGGTTTGACATTGTTTAGTGCCAAAATGGCATGCTACCAATATGTTGAGATTCAAGGTATGATTCCTCTCTTGCAAGGAGATCGATGATCTCCCCAAGGTCTCTAGGTTGCTAGTTCTCAACATTGCATGGTAATTCAAGGGAAATTTTTGTTGTTTTAAAAGGGCCCTAGCAAGAATCTCCTCAATATTTGATAAATAGTTCAAAGTTAAGCTCAATTTTGTATGGAATGGCAAGGTTATCATATGCATAGAATGAGTTAAAATATATTAGCACATACATGAGTAATTTACAAGGTCAAAACACTCTCTCTACAAGGGACCATATAAGAAACCATACCAAATTGAAAAGTATCAATGCATATGAGTGTTCATCCAAAGCATGGAGTATAAGATAAAATCCCAAGAGGAAAAACATCAAAGGAGGGGTTCCCTAATTTTACCTAAAATTGGGGATGGTGTTGCAAGGTATAAATAAACATCACGTCTAGAAAAATATAAGGAATTTAGTTTTTCCTTTCATTTCATCCAAATCAAATAATCAAAGGCCAAGCTATCAAAGTTTGAAGTTTGAAGATTATTTATTATCTTTGTAGGTAATTTTTTTCAAAATCATGTTGGAGTTAAACTAAGCTCATGATTGTGTTTGAAGTGACCAAAAACTTGAGGATTGCTTGTTAAATAATCCAAATTGGACAACTTTATCTAGAAATAAAAGAAGTATTGGGTTTCAATCATACAAATGGCACACAAATTGAGATGTAAAAATAATAATAAGTCACCTATCCAATATCATGTCATTACCTTGATGCCATTAGAATATTCCTACCACGTCAACACATAATCAATAGGTTTATATATTGCATAACTACCTCATCAATAGAGCATCACAAGTCCATATTGTGTCATGTCAACATCCAATAATTCATACAATGCCACATCAACATCTAGTCAGTTGTCCATATGGTTAGTACATAGTGGTTATATTATTTTTTATATTTGTGATTCTATTTTTAAAATCTTCAATTCTATTAGATTCTTGTTGAGTGGTTCTTTTTTTTAGAACTATCAAAGGATTTTCCAGTCTCATATGAGATTTGCTAGTGTCATTTTTTGAAGTGCTTAATTTTTTGTGTACTTAACATTAGTGAATTTTTTTGTTCTTATTTTGAGTAAATATCATGAATTATGTATTTTTGTTATTTTTATTATATAACAAAAAAAACTATGATGTAGAAGCTACAAAATTATATTAAATGAGATCATATATTCTCAAACTAAAATAATTTTCTATTTATTTTGAAGGTGTTTCCATCACTAGTGATAACTGTAACTTCAAAAAAAATAGAGTCATTATAAATCAACTATTAACACCAATGAGAATGGCTAGAAAAGTGTTACATTACTTAGTCTCTATTAACCTATCTCCTTGGTCTCATTCTCAAGTCAAGTGATATTTTAAAAAAAGATGAGTGGTTTAACAACAATCAAAAAGCCTATGGGCTTCTATATCTTACTAATTTTAAGTTTATACATCACATAGAGCAATTAAGTTTCATTTTACTACTATAGGTCCACTCTTAGGTAATTGTGTGGAGATCCTCTAGAATCTCCATATACTTGTGGTGACTCAATTGATATTTCTTCATCGAAAGTTATGAACATTACCATAGAGATTCCCCCTCCTATTGCTACCTCTACAAATATCATGGCTTCTTCAAATGTTTATGATGACTCTCTTTAGTAGGTTTATACATGTCTACATGATTTGCATCATTTGGATACATATTATAAGAGATATCACATATGTTTGTAGAATCTCACCTTTGGGATCTTGATAATGTAACTATTGAGGGCGTAATTATCCTCTTTGATTGCAACTCTCATGTAGCTTCATCATATAACTTAGATATAATGATGTTACACATAAACCCTCTTGTTCTCTCTCCTTCACATATATGTGCTTTCATGAAGATGCATTGTTGTTGTATTGAAGTCTATTGATAAAATCTAGTTACATTTCAACATAGTGTAGGGAAATATGAACATTTTTTGTAGATCTTCATCTTATCTCACTTCTTTCAACCTTTGGAATCAAAGTTTAGTTAATATAAAACATGATGGTTCTTTCTTCCAAAAGGAAATGTGATGTTCAATGTAGGGGTTCATACTTCAACACTCATTATGAGACTATTTTATTTGACCTTCATCTTTTACAAAATGGGGGAGGTTTTTAAGAGAAAATATCATGTCGCTCTTCATTGGTGAGCATCTCTCTTTAGGAGGAATTCATTTTGCACATTGCTACCTAACATGACACTAGTTTATCAAGGCCTATTCTTTTACTATAAGTTACTTGCACTTAAGGAGGGTGTTGGTGTAATATTTTATGCAACTTTTTATTAAGTTAGGTAAATATTTTATATTCTTGGATAGATAATAAGAATATATGTGCTTCCTTAATTTAAACCATAAGCTCCACCTCTATCTTGTCATTCTTTCATTCAAGGCAACTGATTTTACCTCTACTCCCTTAAGTGCCACCACTACCACTTCTTGTTAAATTAGCTCCTCTTTATCAAATTAACTCATCTTGGGAACTTGCTACCATAACTCATCCATAAAATAGGCTATAAGTAAGTGTATGCCCTTTTGAATAGCTAATGAGAAGATAATGAGAATGTCAATTTGTATTCATGTGCATTGTCAATTTCTAGTTTTGTAGAAATATTTGGTAGTAATAATTGGTGATAGCCAAAATTATTGGGTAAAGGTTTTAGGGTTAATTCTAAAATCCTATAATATCGAATACTCAAGTTGGAACTACACCATCACAATTTGTAGAAGAATCAAAGAAACTTTGAACTTTTGATCTATTAGCTTAATGATTGGAGTCATTTATTGTAAATTTTGTGTGAACTTTAGAAAATTTAGAATCAAATCATTTATAGTTAATAAATTTATATTAATGATGAAAAATGAATAAATAATGTAATTTCAATCCAAGTAATAATGGAAGGAACCACGAATTTACAAAAAATAAAAATATTGATCACTTTGAAGTAGTCCAATATCTGAAGTTTGATATACATATCTTAAATGTGGTTTAAACCAAGACAACATTGAGTCTAACAATTTAATAACTCAAATCATATAATACATCTTCACTTTTCCTTCACTTCAATTTTTTCATTAACTTTTCATATTAATTGAATACTATTATAATAACCATTTTAAATTGGAAAATAGAAAATATCACTCAAAGGAGCATTCAATTTAGCAAAAGCAATTAGAACTAAGGTTGTAATAACTAGTTTTCATATCATCAAATGGTTTGTGCTCAAATGGCAAGGCCATAGGGTTCTCATAATAGAGATCCAAGTTTGAAACCCCCAAGTGACATCTCAACACCAATTGCACATGTTGATGTGGTATCCCTACAATTAAAACCACTATCCTCATAATTATAATTGGTATCCTTGCAATTGTTAGTGGGATTCCCACTAGTTGAGCAATAAATAGCAATAGGTTATAGGCCCTAAAACCAAACCCTCATAATATATCTTCAAAAAAACTAGCTCACAAATGAATTGAAAATAGATGTTAGATATATCATTAGACAAAATTTTATTATAACAGTATGTTATTGTACAATACTCTTTGAAATCTATTTACTCTAGATCTCACTAGTTCTTTGTGTCTTAGCTAAGAAGAGGGAAAAGGAGAATGGGTCCATGGAGAGATCTAACCCCTATTTTATATGGATGTGTGCCAAACCACAAACCACATATAGATTATACACATTCATGTGGCTACAAGAATAGGTGGGTTAGAAATTCTTTTTCAAGATTTTGATGATAGTCAAACGTCATTGACTATGTTGGATCATTTCCAATTACAAATTCACTACCCTACCACACTAGTGAATGGGTTATTCCTAGGACCCACTTCAATAGATGCAAAGTAATAAATAAGTGGAATAGGTGCACAAATCCACTCACACCCCTAAATAGGTATGCTTGTTATATTTTCAACTAGCGTAAGAGGTGTATGGTGCTTTAGATCTTTCCCATTTTATTTTTTCTCTATCTCTTGTTCTTGCATCTTAAACCAAATACCCAATTAGGGTGGGTTGAAATAAGAAAATAGATTAAAGAAAATGGTTTCCTTTGTTAGAAATTTAGTACTTACATATAGTTAAATAAATAAATTAACAAGCTATTGTTAATTTAATAAATAAGAATTTGGTTTTGGTAGTTATATTCTCATAACTTGTTCTAAATGGGAATATTGGCATTTTAAAGACAATTCAATGTAATAGTTTTGCAATGTAATGTGATTGACAGAATATTGATTTGAGAGCAATCTCAATTTTTCTCTCTCATTTCAATATGGTATCAGAGCAGGTTTCTTCTTGGACCTCTCTTTGATCTTCTTCCATTCATTTATTTTCATCCAAAGCAGTGTTTACAATGTACTATAATGAGGACCATAAACAAATACTATTATTTTCTTACATTCTTGCATTCGTCAATAGGTGAGCAATGTAGACCATGTGGAAAACTGAATGAGTTGTGCCCACTTGATTCAGCATTACACCTGCAACTGCATTTGCATGAAATTCTCTAAAGCGTTTTCAACTGTTGAAAAATGGAGGTAATTATGTAGCTTTAAAACTTTTAAAACTATTAGACTGTATATCTAATTAAGTGTTATTTGTTACAATTTCTTTGTGGATGATTTTTTTTTAGATTCATTTTACCATTTGTAGAAATAGACCGAAGATTGTAGAAGAATAAGACCTAAAGATAGAAGTGACACAACATATACCATGGAGAAACCCTCTCAGGAAAAAACTCCACCACTAGAATCAATAGTGCTTGTATTATTTAACCGTAGAACAAGATTACAATAATTCTTTATCAATCCTTGCTTGAGATGCTTCTTTTTCCTTCAACAAATCTTCTTCACAACCTACAATAAACTTTGATACAAACTCTCTTCAACTTGCTTGAGATAAATAGGCAATAATCAACCTTGTAAACTTCAAAGAGTTACAATTACAAAGCTCAAAGCTTATCACCAAAAACCTATGCCTATCTCTTGCAAGTAGAGTTCAACGGTGAAGAACAATGTCAAATCAACTCCTTCATCCATTTGGGCGTCCCAAACTGAATTCATAACTCAACCTTTATTCTGAAGATATCTTCAAAGCTTATCTTCAAAGTTGGCACCCAAGAATGGGCCCACTTAACTCAGCCTTCTAAAATATCTTATCATGCAAAAGTGTTAACTCCAAGAAGCCAACTTGGGTGCCCAAGGTGGGTCCAAGTTATTCTATGTTAACTAAAACATATCTCTCCATTCATGCAAGAATGATCATCCCATGTTAACGAAAATTAGTCACCTGTTATCTATCATGCAAATCAAGTCATTAGTCATGCATTCCAAGTCAACTAAAGTCAACTAGCATTCAACTAAAACTAACTACATGCAACTGAAGATAACTGAACCATAACTGAACTGAACTAAACTTAACTCAATTAAACTGAACTAAACTCAACTCAACTAATATTGAACTGAACTGATCTAAACTGAACTGAACTGAACTTCATGCGTGTAAACATCAATCCCTAACTTCTAGGATCTTTACATGCATTACAGAAGTGTTATCTTTTTCTCCAACAGTTAACTTAACTCAAGGCGAGTTCCACCTTCCATGTGGGTGCCCCATGTGCTCCTATTTTGTAGGATCTCTTCATGGGCATCCCCACATGTTCCTACCATTTAGAATTAATTACAAATGTTAATTTACAAGTTCATTTTTTTCAAATTTAATGTCTTTCTAATCCTAGTGTTTGGGGAACACTTTCCAAGGACTTAGGAGATACATGAAATAATGTTTAGGATTACAATTACTTTTGTAATGCATGTAAAGATCCTAGAAGTTAGGAATTGATGTTTACATGCATGAAGTTCAGTTCAGTTTAGTTTAGTTTAGTTTAGTTTAGTATCAGTTCAGTTGAGTTTAGTTTAGTTCAGTTATGGTTTAGTTATCTTCAGTTGCATGTAGTTATTTTTAAGTTGAATGCTAGTTCACTTCAGTTGACTTGGAATGCATGACTAATGACTTGAGTTGCATGAAAAATAACAGGTGACAGATTCAGTTAAGTGGGGATGATCAATCATGCATGGTATTTGCATGAATGATGGAGAGATATGTTTCAGTTAACAAAGATTGACTTGGACCCACCTTGGTTGCCCAAATTGGCATCTTGGAGTTAACACTTTTGCATGATAAGATATTTTATAAGGTTGAGTTAAGTGGGCCCATTCTTGGGTGCCAACTTTGAGGATAAGCTTAGAAGATATCTTCAGAATCAACGTTGAGTTATGACTTCAATTTGGGACGCTCAAATGGATGGACTTGTTTTGACATTATTCTTCACAGTAGAACTCTACTTGCAAAGAATAGGCGTGGGTTTTGTGAGATAAGAATTGTGCTTTGTAATTGTAAACTCTTTGGAGTTTACAAAGATCATTATTGTCTATTTATTGCAGCAAGTTGAAGAGAGTTTATCAGATTCTTGTGCAGGTTGTGAAGAAGAATTGTTGAAGGAAAAAGAAGTTGTTGCCCGATTTTCACCTATTGGCTCAAATAGGCAGGGGTCTATTTTCAAGTGTTCATAGTGGCCAAATGGATTAAATTTTGCATCAGGGTTGCCAGGACATTTTGGTCGCTTTGAGTTTCCATCTCTCTCCACTTGGGATGTCTCACTGACAGTTGTTCACAAGGTTGGCATCAGGGAAAGAATCAGCGTCGATGTAATGTCTCGTTGACCGAAGGTGGTCTCCCCAAAATGGTTTGAGCTCACCGAAAGATGAGGGGTTTGGCATGATGTCTTTCTGACCCAAGGAAGTCTGGTCGATAAATGGAACTCTCGGCATAATGTTTTGAGTTCGGGGAGATGTCCTGCCAAAGGACAGAGGTCTCGGCAAAATTTGGTGCCCTCGCTGTGATATCTCACCGACGGGGTGAGGTCTCGCCAAAGTGAAAGGCCTCGGTGTAATATTTGGTGCTCAGTGTGAGGTCTTGCCGACCCGAAAGGGTCTCACCGAATGGATATTTGGAATCGGTAAGACTCCTGACCACGGGGTTTGAGTTTGGCATAATGTCTCACCAAAAGTCGGTAGTCTCACCGAAGAAATAGGAGTTTGGGGAGACATCTTTCCACAAGCGATGGTCTCACCGAGAGAGGTTTCCTTCAGCATGAAGTTTGGCTGAATGAGGAAAGTCCTACCGACAGAAGGGTGCCTTCGGCGTAATGTTTTGAGTTCGGGGAGAAGTCTCCCCAACTCGATGGTATCTTGCTGACCATTGTGCACAAGTGGGGTGAGCTCGCCAAAATTTTTTGAGCTCGGCAAGATGTCTCACCGATGCTTGTTTGTCTCGCCAAAGGTTATTCCTTCGGTTTAATCTCTCGCCGACTGAGGGGATTCTTGTTGATAGTGATGGGTCTATTGCAAACTTCAATGAGAATTCTTGCCGAATGCGGATGTTTGGGTGATGAAATGGCAATATCGGTATAACTCTTGCAGCTCGATATGAGGTCCTGCCGACACTCCCAAGCTATGTCGACCATCTTGTGAGGTATACTCGCATCGGGGAGACACGATTAGTGTCTCACCGACATGCGATTTTCTCTGACCACTCGAGAATCTTACGTGGAGTGTGATCGACCAATTAGAGAGAACTAAAGGCAAACCATTGTCCATTTGACTGATTGACTCCCCCTAAAAAGAAGATCAACAGAATGCAAGCGACATGGATCTACTCTGAGATCAAAAGTGATGGAGCAGCTCGGTGAAGCAATGGTGTGGAGATCTAATGGGAAAATTTGATGTTGTTTCCAGAAGAGGTCAACTTACGGAAGGTTCTAGAACAGAAGAACAAAAAGGATGAGACTGCAAGGACAACTGGGATGTCGACTGGCAAGAGTGGATCGACATTTATGATAGCACTCAGAAACATTCAAAGCAGCTCTGATGGATGTTAGAGGGTGGACACGAGGCTAGAAGTTAATGCGATTGTTGCAAAAGATCAAGGAGGCCATTCCTAGAGTGACCCTTCATCGATATGGACAGCAGGGATACACTTAAATGCAGCATTAACTTCATTAAAAAGATCTAGGGGCATATCTTTCTAGAGGTTGATATTTTTGTAAGCCCTAGGGGCTAGGATTTTTGATATATCTGGCACTTTTTCCTCTTTGTAAGAGAGTTATTCTTATGCTTTTCAGAAGTTTGTGACTTTTGCAGCCCTTTCTCAAATTAGCACACTTTTGTAACTCATTTGGAGCATAATATATAGAGTTTTCCTTGGTCATTGTCAAGGATTCAAAATTACCATCTTGTTCTTGCAAAGTGTTAAGCATTTCAGATTAATGATCAAGTTATTTTGTGAATTTATTCTATTCCCTTATAACTTTATCTTTTGTTTTCATGCCTTCCTTTGCAAAAGTATCATTATACGAATCACAAATTGTGTTCACATAATCACACATGGATTCTAACCTGTGAAAATATTTTCCTTTCTTGAAAAAGTGTGTGAATCAAACCTGTTTGTGAAACATTAATGCAAAGCTTACAAAAATTTGATGTGTAATCTTATGTTCATTGTCAATTTTCAAGTGTAAATCAAAGTATTCCATTGCTCTTATCAGTTTGGTGTATCACCATAGGGTTTAGTTTTATTTTTATGCACTCCTTCTCCCTTTTCCTTACAAAGATTAGTAGTTAGGTGATAATACGAAGGAATTCGGCTTTCTCTAGAGGTTGACCTTTGCTTACAAGTAACCCACAACTTTAGAGGTCTTCCCATGTTACACTGAGATGTTGAACATCAAGTTCAATAGGGTGCAATTTTAGTAGATAACAGTTCTGACACGCCTGGTGGGACCAGTTCCACATTATATTGTTGGTTTGATATGCAACCAGCAAGTTTCAGACTTTACATAAGTCATTTTTGCATACTTGGTGACTCCATAAAGAGAAAGAATTTCAAAATCGGTGCTTTTACAGTTTATGAGAAGAGTTCAGACAAGGAGCAGCTTAGTTCCTTTTGAATATTTGCAGTTGTCACCACCTAGAAGAAAAGGCAGAGTAGCAAAAAGGGCACCTCCTTCTAAGAGAGTACAATCTACACCACTTGGTGTTAGACAAGAAATTGTGTTTTCACCATCAAGAAGGAGAGGAAAACCATCTAAAAAATAAATTGAGAATCGTTCAACCCAACCTAGCCTTGGAACAAAAAGGTCTCCTTTAAGCAATCCAACTGCTTTTGCTAGTTATATATTTTCAAGTTCTGTTGTTGCGGCAAGTTCATCAATTGCAGTTTTTACAAATCCAAATCCACCTCTAATGGTCGCTCCCAGAAATCATCCTTTTGTGCCATTTAATGGAGGTAGTCCATTAAATTTGACATAGCACAATGATATTCCAATGGCAGCTTTGAAAAGTTTTCCAACTTTCACTAGGAAAGATCAGACTACCCCAATTGAACATATACGAGATGTTGCTTCCTTATGTGGTGTGCACCATATCACACAAGAAGACATAGTTGTAAGATTACTTGCAGTATCATTCAAAGGAAGAGCATTATAGTGGTTTAGGAGTCTTGAAGTAGGTTCAATTTCCACCTGGGATGAGTTGGGTGACAAATTACACAGGCAGTTTCATGACAGGTCTGATAATTTATCTTTGTTGGAGCAATTAACTACACTTAAGAGAGCTCCTCAGGAGAAAATGAATGATTTCAATTTCATATTTCAAAGAACCTGGGATAGAATCCCTGCAACAGTGAGACCACCTCCAGAATATGCATTTTTGTATTTTTTGAAGGCCCTTAACAGTGACATAGCCATTATGATACAATCAATGGGGGGTGTTTCTCTACCAGATGTATTTGAAATAGCAATCAGAGCTGAAAACAACCTAATAGAATCTGGTAAACTTTCTCCTAGGCCACCAATGCCTATATTTCTAGATATTCATTTGAATATCCCTCTACATATACCACCTTTTGCACCTTTTCCACCTGTTCCAGCAATATCAGTCGCTGTTCTAGTTGCTGTAACACAAAAGGCTGTTGTTTCAAGTTCTTCGAATGAGTTGCAGGAGATCAAAATTTTATTACAAACTTTTGGAAATAAGCTTGTGAGCTTGGAAAAGCAACAATCATATAACAAGCCTTATCAAAAGTAGAATTCAAGTCAACAACAACAATATCAAGGTAATATACAGGCTTATCAAGGTAACTACCAGGGCCCAAGACAGAGTGTAAATACTAGACCTTTTCAGGCTTATGCTCCAGCACCTGTTAGTGCAAGTAAGGATCTTGTCCCTATTCAAAACAACTTAGTAGTAGATTATGAGTGGTGCTACCCTTGTAACCAACCTCACAATCAGGTTACTTGCTCAAATGGACTCATTAATCAGGCACTTATGGTATAGAATGCCTCAAGTTCACAGCATAATGAATCTAATGATGCATCTCCACAACATTAAGACCAGCTTACCAATGAATCTACCCTACTTAACTGGCAAGGTGAGGAAGTATGTGGACTTAATATAGATAATTCTCCAGTTGCAGCTAACACAAGGGTGAAGAAAAGATCTTTTGAGTTGGATCAAGCAGCTAATAAAGGAAAAGCAACAACTACAAAACCATCTACATCTCAAGTGACTCGTGGTTTGCAAAGAAATTAGAAACTCCTAGTTAAGAAGCAGTCATACTTGCAAGTTGACCATGCTGGTATAAAGGTACATCATAAAGTGAACCCAGTTGTATCCTACAATATTCTTGATATTATGAAAAGGATGAATGTAACGATGTCTATGTGGGATTCATTAGCTATCCCAGGTCAAAAAGATATGTTACACTCAACTTTGTTAAATCTTAAAGTGTCTGATGAATCTGAGTCTCCAATAGGTCAAGTTAGAGTTGTGTTAACAAATAATCCTGTAGAAGAGGATAAACAGCCCAGCAAAGAGGTAGGAAAAGAAGTCAAACCACCTCCATTTTACGTGTTTGTAATCATAGGTGATAAGTTAGTTCATAACTGTATGGTGGATAGTGGAGCTAGTAGCTCAGTAATGCCAAAGCAAATTGCTGACAAGCTTGGACTAAAGTATCAACCTTTAGAGAAAGGAGTGATTCAATTGGATGGTACTTCTATCAATACAGTGGGCGTTATTAAAGATTTGAGTCTTACCCTTCATGCTTGTCCAATTTTTTTAGTTCCTCAGGACATATGTGTCATAGATCTCCCACCTTTCTTTTCTTTGTTCCTTTCAAGAGACTTTATAGCTAAGATAGGTGGTTATGTGTCAGCTGATTGGTCACATATGTTGTTTAAAACAAGATATGGAACTAAAGTTACCATTAAATCTAAAAAGTTGGCTAAAGATCACATTGAGCCATATAACCCAAGTCCTATCAATGTTGTTCCTACTGTTGCAGACACAAATTGTGTCATTTTTACTGATAGTGAACTAGCTGCCGCTCAAGAACTGCAAGCAGAAGTCATTCCTGATGTGTTGTTACATGATTGGGCAGTTGAAAATGTGTTGTACAGTCCTGAAGACCTTATTCAAGATGTCGGTATGGGTAATTATGTGATGCTTGAACCTGATGCAGAGGTTCCAAACCTCAAAAAAAGTACATATCAATTGTTGCAACAGCAAAGTGAACTTTGGGAAATATTTTTTTATGGTTCCAGAAGCAAGAATGGAGTAGGTGGAGGTGCAATGTTGATTTCTCCATAGGGTGATAAGTATTTTTCAGCGTTTCGTTTTGCTTTTGCATGTTCTAACAACAATGTTGAATATGAAGGACTCATTCAAGGCCTTGAGTGGGCAAGGAAAAGAGGAATTGACTGTTTGAAAGTCTATGGAGACAGTGAATTGATAGTTAATCAGGTTAGAGGGCTAAATGTTACCAAGAATGATACTTTGAAGTCTTACAAAAACAGAGTTTGGAAAATAATTGAAGAGTTTAACGCCTTCAATCTGATTTCTATTCCACGAAATCAGAATAAGCATGTTGATAGACTTGCAGCAATTGGAGCATAGTTTGATAGCCCAACCAATATTAAAAAAGACAAAATATAGCAGTATGTCAGGGTGGTTATTAGGCCGTCAATTCCTGATAACAACATTAACTAGAAGGTATTTGAAAATGATGAATAGATTTTAACCTTTCTGCTCCAGGAAGATCAATTTTCTATAGCGAACCAAGAAAAGATTAAACAGCAGTATGATGATCAAATGATACAGCTGAAGACAAATAAACTTTCCAAAGGGCAGGTTACCTTGGAATCCATATTCAATTATGATGACCAGATTAAGAAGAACAAAGTTGGAATTCAAGTGAAAGAAAATCATTATGAAGAAGTGGAAATATTTAAAGGTAAGCTTCTCAAATTAGGAAAAATATGTTCAGTTGAAGATAAGAGAGCTTTCATTGTTTTATGCCAAGAGTATCATGATGTTTTTGCTTGACAATATTTTGATTTAATAGGTTTTGATCCTCATATTGCACAACATACAATTGAGTTAGAACCTGGTGCTAAGCTTGTTAGATAAAAATAGAGGCCATTGAATCCCAAGCTTGAACTTTTAATGATCAAAGAGCTAACCAAGTTAGTTGAGGGGGGTATCATATTTCCAATTAAACACACATCTTGGGTATCTAACCTTGTTCTGGTTAGAAAAAGAACGGTGAAGTAAGATTATGTGTAGATTTTAGAGACCTTAACAGAGATTCTCTAAAAAATCATTATCCCTTACCGTCTATGGAACAAATTCTCCAGGTTGTTGCTGGTTTAGAGAGATTTTCTCTTCTGGATGGATATTTTGGTTATAACCAGATTTTAGTCAAAGAGGAGGATCAGTATAAAACAACATTTACAAAAAAATGGGGCACTATGGCCTACAAGAGAATGCCTTTTGGCTTATCTAACGCTGGTGCTACCTTCAGCGTGCCATGGATATGGCATTTCAAAGTTTAATTCAGAAATTTTTGTTGGTTTACTTAGATGACATAACTGTATATTCAAAAAGTGCAGATGAACACTTGTCGCATCTCAAGCAAGTTTTTTAAAAATGTAAAGAATATGGGATATCTCTCAATCTGAAAAAGAGTATTTTTGCAGTTCATGAAGGTAAATCGTTAGGTCACATAGTATCAAAAGATGGAGTTACCATTGATCTTGAAAGATTTAAAGCTATACTTGAACTGCCATTACCCAATCACAAGAAAGGATTGTAGAGCTTTTTAGGGAGAATCAACTTTTTAAGAAGATTTCTTCCTGATGTTGCAAATTTATTACAGCCTTTGGTGGCCATGCTTAAAAAGAATGCAGTTTTCAGTTGGACTAGAGAAGAAAAAAATAGTTTTGAAGAAATCAAGGAAGCTTTAGCATCGGCTCCAACACTGGAAAAATCCAAATTTCTCTAAGGACTTCTTCTTATATGCTTTTGGTAGCATTAGTTCAATTTTTTCTATGCTTGTTCAAAAAACTAGTGATAAGTTAGAGCAGCCAACAACTTTCTTCAGTCGAGGACTTGTTGATTATGAACAAAAATGTACATTTGTTAAGAAACATGCTCTTGCTGTGATCAAAAGCCTAAAGAAGTTTAAACCTCTGGTTTCAAACAATAAAATTCATGTTTTGGTTGCACATCCAAGTGTGAAGGATTTTTTGTTGAACAAAGATCTGAGTGAGAAAAGAGCAGGGTGGATCACAAAAATAATGGAATTTGATGTCAACATCAACATCACAAAACTTGTCAGAGGTAGAGGACTTTGTGAGCAACTTGCCTCAACCCATGAAGATGTACAAAAATCAGAAACTGGTGTTGTTTTAGCTAATATTGATGAGCCTCAAAATGTTCAAGCTATTGTACCTGCATCAGTTGCAGGTTGGGTTCAAGAAATGACCCACTTCCTTCATACTGGTGAATGTCCACCAGGTCTGGACAGAGCAAGATGAAGATACTTCATATTGCAGTCAATTCCTTATGTCCTCATTGATAATATCCTTTTCAGGAAAGATTTGAATGGTGTCTTGTTAAGGTGTATTGATATTGATCAAACAAAAAAGGTACTTCATGAGTTTCATGATGGAGTTTCAGGAGGTCACTTTGCTCCAAGGACAACTACTTGGAAAATTATGAGAGCTGGTTACTATTGGCCCAACTTGTTTAAAGATGCATATGCATGGTCAAGGAAGTGTATGAAATGTGTTTTGTTTGCAGGAAAGGAAAATCTGCCTGCTATGCCTTTACATCCAATTCAAGTAGAGCATCCCATCATGAGATGGGGCATTGAATTTATTGGGCCAATTAATCCACCATCCAATGCTGGTCACAAGTGGGTGCTTACTGCTACATACTATTTCACACGGTGGACAAAGGCAACAACTTTGAAAGAAGCAAATGAATCTTCAGTTTTGAGTTTTTATGAAGCTATAATCACCAGATTTGGAGTTCCTGACTCCATCATTTCAGATAATGCTCTTGCATTTGTTGGATTAAGAGTCACATATTGGGCTATTAACCACAAAATTCATTTCAATACTTCCTCTAATTATTACCCATAGGGTAATGGTTTAGCTGAAAGTACAAATAAAATTTTTATCAGAATTATTAAGAGGACCATGGAGGAGAATCAAAGGGTTTGGCATACCACATTGAAATTTTTGCTTTGGGTAGATAGGATAACCCCTAAGAGATCAATTGGTAATTCTTCGTACGTACTCATTTATGGTAAAGAGGCCAGATTACCTCTATCTGTGGAGCTTCCAGCTCTAGACATTGTTCACCAGTTGGAGATGTTTGAAGAACGGGACCCAATGTCTGTGAGATATGTAGAGCTCATGGAGCTTGAAGAATCAAGAGAGAAAGCAATGAAAACTTTGGAGTATCATCAGCTCCAAACAAAGAGAACTGATAGGGAGGTTGCAGGAACTCAAACACACTGTTTAATAAGTTGCAGGAAGCAACCACAGATTCCTGCACTAGGCCTTGTCATAGACCTCCTTGGTGAAATTGTTGTTCCACCTTAACCTATAGGAACTTTATCTTGTCTAAGTTCCCCTATTTCTCCCGCCAATCTCACTATCTTGACAAATTTTGAATAACCCAACCAATCCTTGGTTCAACGCTTCATTCTCCTTTGGCCCTTAATCTGCCCTAAAGACCAAATAAACTCAACCTTTTTCTAGATTCTTGAAGGGGTTATAAAAGGTTACAAATAATTAAAAATGGCTTATCTAGGGTTCTTATACAACCACAAATTTCTATCTTGCCATCGCTTTCACAAGATGCTTTCCTAGGGTTTGAAAGGCTAGTAGCCATTGAGCCTCTGAACAAAAGTAAATTGCTTTTCCCTCCTAAACCCACCAAAGGACTTAGGTTCTTGACTTAGGAAATGTGTTTTCCCCTATCTACATCTTCAATATTTCTAGGGTTTTAGTCTTGCTCAGGCCGTGTGCTGTCCAAACACCAAATTTGTCAAGCAGCTAGGGTTCTAAACTGCTCAGAAATAGTTTTAGGACTGGTGAAAATTTCTTCTCTTCAACGGATTGTTGGGCTCTCTTCCTTAACACCATATGTGGCCAAGACCTTCCCCTAAATTCTCCAAGAATAATTTTTCAAAAATATTTTCTCCCTTGCAAGTTATTAACGTTGTACTGCAACATTTCCTAGCCAGGCTCTTCACTGGCTCGCCTAGGGCAAGGCATTTCTTCCAGCTCCTGCAACCAAAGAAAACCTAACACCTACCATATGTACAGCTACCATATTTACAAGCATGGAGCCTAGGCACATTTCCCAAAAGGTCGTACAATTTGTACGATGGGAAGGCACCCTAGGACTCCATTTTTAAAAATAGCTTGCTATAGGACTGAAAATGACAGAAAATAAAGTATTTACAGATAAAAGAAGGAAAAAGGTATACAAAGACAGCAAGATGGAATTTCAAGCTTATACAATATAAATACTACATACTACAAACAAGAAGATAGCAGAGCTACGCCATTAAAGTTCAGTTTTTAACACAAAATGCAGAAAAACTATCTTTGTACGTTTTTTTTTCAATTTTCAAAGAAATGTCACTCAACATAAAAATTTCTAACCTCTTTCCAAAGTCGAGGAATGCCTTAAATAGGCTTCCAAAGTAATTTAGATGCTTGGTTCGGGCTTCAAAATGACCTAAAAACAACTTTTGTAAAACTCGTTGTGTTTTCAGACACCTTGCCAACACTAGACAACTTAACTAAGATGTTGTAAAGTTATTTAGCACTTGTCACCTTCTTTCCCAAAGTTTAAAAACACCATAAGCACCTAAAATAATGGTCAACATGACCTTATGATAGCACAACAAAATTAAGAACTTCAAACAAAATAGTCCTTTGCCAGGTGCTCCTGCACCATTCTCCCCCTCTCAACTCAAACAACTAAGGAACTTTAGGAGAGATCAGAGACATCAATTCCTTGCTTCTTAAAATATGCTTCTTCTACCTAGGTAGCTTTAGATTCATGCTTATCCTTCCATTTGACAAGATGTTCCATGTACACCTTGTGCCTTGTAGTCTTTTTCACTCTTGACTCCAAGATCTTCTCTGCTTGTAGCTTGTCTTGATGAGGGAAGGGTACATTTTTGATGTCCTTGAGAACTTCTTGACTATTTTGATCCACATCCTTGACTGATCCCTTGTACTTGATCAAATCTGCAACATTGAAAACTGGAGAGATGCCCAAGTCTGATGGTAATTCCACCTTGTATGCATTCTTACCATATTTGGCCAATACCTTGCATGGTCCCACTCTCTTCATCTGTAACTTGGTTTCCATTCCCTTCTGCAATCTAGATTTGTTGAGGTGGACCATAACATAGTCCCCAACTGCAAATTGTAAATCCTTCCTTGACAAATCAACATTCTCCTTCAACTTTTGGGTTGATGTTGTGACTGTGTTCTTGACCTGCTCATGAATCTCTTTCATGGTCTGAGTGAAGTCTTCAGCATGCCAACTCCTATGCTCCATAGATCCAAGGTCTCTAAGTTCACAATTACCTCTTGGGTGCATCCCATACACAACCTCAAAAGGACTTTTTCCTGTAGTTCTATTGACACTATCATTATAAGCATATTCAGCTTGAGAAATTACCATATCCCAAGTCTGTCCATATTCTTTAGTTAAGCACCTTAAAATATTACCGAACACTCTATTAACCACCTCTGTTTGACCATTGGTTTGAGGATGGTAAGCTGATCCAAATGACAGATTTGTTCCCAATCTGCTCCATAGAGTCTTCCAAAAATGACTCATGAACTTCACATCTCTGTCAGAAACAATGCTTAAAGGTAGTTCGTGGATCCTAACAACTTCCTTGAAGAAAAGATGAGCTATGTAGCTGGCATCATGAGTAGTTTTGCAAGGTATGAAGTGACTCATCTTACTAAATCTGTCTACCACAACATAAATACTGTCAAAACCAATCTTGGTCTTAGGAAGACCTACCACAAAATCCATGCTCACATAATCCCATGGTCTATTAGGAATGGGCAAGGATTGATACAAACCAACATTGCTAGCTCCTCCCTTAGCTTTCATGCATATAACACATTTTTCCACATATTTTCTAACATCTTTTGCTAACTTGGGCTAGTAATAAAACCTTTGTACCAGCTCTAAAGTTTTATTAATACCAAAATGCCCACTAAGACTGCCATTATGCTTTTCTTGAACCAGATTTTCTCTCATTGACCCTCTTGGAACAGATAACTGATTGCCCTTAAATAACAGTCCATTTTGCAGTGTATACTCAGCATATTAGCTATGAAAATGATTTTCAAAATTAGAGCATACCTTATAAGCTTCTGAGAAGTCTTCATCTTCACCATAGAGATCTTTGAAACTCTCTAATCCAATGCTCTTCAACTGTATTTCTTGCACTGTCAGCATTCTTCTACTTAATGCATCTGCCACCTTATTCATTTTCCCTTTCTTGTGCTTGATAGTGAATGTGAAGGCTTGGATGTATTCCATCCATTTCAAATGTCTATTACTCAGCTTCTCTTGGATGTTAATGTAATTGAGTGTCTGGTTATCAGTAAAAACCACAAACTCTTTGGGTAACAAATAATGCCTCCACTTCCTTAGGGACTGCACTAAAGCATATAATTCTAGATCATAAGTAGAGTACTTTTGCTTGGCTTCATTGATCTTTTCACTAAAGAAGGCTACAAGACTACCTTCTTGACTAAGTACTCCTCCTACCGCTACTCCACTTGCGTCACACTCAACTGTGAACAATTTGTCAAAACTAGGCAACAACAGAATAGGTTGGGTTGCCACTTCTTATTTCAGTTTTTCAAACCCTTTATCAGCCTCTTGAGTCCACTTGAACTTTTTTTTCAAACCACCTTTAATAGTATCTAGGACTGGTGCACATATGCCACTGAAATTCCTTATGAATTTTCTATAGAATTGAGCTAAACCATGAAAACTTCTTACCTCTGTTGTTGTGGTTGGTGTGGGCCAATTTAGGATGGCTTCCACCTTGCTTGGATCCATCTTCAGTGTTCCTTGGGAAACTACAAACCCCAAATACACAAGTTCTTGCTTGAAGAACTCACACTTCTCTAGATTGATTTCTAACTTCTCTTCTTGCAACCTTTTAAGAACCATCTCCACATGCTTGAGGTGTTCTTCTGTTGTCTTACTGAAAATCAGTATGTCATCAAGGTATACTACCACAAAAATCCCTGTGAAATCCTTAAACACTTCATTCATTAGTCTCATGAACGTACTAGGGGAATTTGAGAGGCCAAATGGCATCACTTTCCACTCATATAAGCCATCATTCATCTTAAAAGTTGTCTTCCACTCATCTCCATCCTTAATCCTGATTTGATGGTAACCACTCTTGAGGTTCAACTTGGTGAAATATTGTGCTCCTCCAAGGCAATCCATTAAATCTTCTATTCTAGGAATAGGGAACCTATACCTAATTGTGATTCTATTTATTGCTCTAGAATCAGTACAAAGTCTCCACTTACCTTCTTTCTTTGTTGCTAATACCACTGGTACTACACAAGGGCTGATGCTCTTTTGAATCAATCCTTGATCCAATAACTCTTGCACTTGCCTAGCCACCTCTTGGTTCTGCTCAGGTGTAAGCTTGTATGTTGCTTTGTTAGGAAATGAAGCTCGAGGTATGAAGTCAATTTGATGACTTATAGCTCTCTTTGGAGGTAAAGTTGTAGGTGTACCATCACTAACTATGCTCTTGTACTTATCAAGCAACTTTTGGACTGCTCTGGTAAGACTGTCTTTCCAGCCTTTTCTTCCTCTTTGGACTGCATCATGATCACATATCCTTCATTTCCTTGGTGTGGGTCCTTAAGGAACTCCTTACCACTACTCAACATTATGTTAGACACCTTTGACTGTCCTTCATCTTCCTTTGTCAATGACTGTAGTTTGAAGGTTCTTCCATCCTTCTTGAATGAGATGGTGTTCTATTTCCCATCATAAACAACACTTCTGTCATATTGCCATGGTCTACCCAGTAGTAGATGGCATGCATCCATGGGTAATACATCACAAACCAACTTGTCTTTATAGCCTCCAATTGAAAATTCCACTGTTACTTGCTCATTAACCAAAACACTCTGCCCTTTGTTCAGCCATGTGACCTTGTAGGGGTTAGTATGAGGTGACTTCTCCAATTTCAGCTTAGTTACTGCCTCCTCTGAGATTATATTATCTGTTGAACCAGAATCCACAATGACTTTGCATACTTTCCCAAGTATCTTGCATCTTACTCTAAAAAGAGCTCTTCTTTGTGTAGGTTCCTCTTTGACTGGCTGCCTGATCAGAACTCTGTTAAACATCATATTTTCTCCTACCTCAGATTCTATGTGACTGATTTCATATGCCTTAGGACTCATAGTGTCCTCTTGTGTATAGGCCACTCTCTTTTCATTTCTAGATGATAATGCTTTCTCCGAACACCTATAAGCAGGGTGACCTAGTTGACTGCAATGATAACAATTCATGTTTGCAAAGTAAGAATTACTCCTACCTGCTCCTCTTCCTCTGTTTGAACCTCGTTGAGGTCCTCTTCCTCTGTTGTATCCTCCTCTTGAAGATGCTTCACCTCCATGCTTGGTGAGCTTTGCCTCTCCTTGATTTCTTTGGTCACTGCCTCTTCCTTGGTAACCACCACACTGTCCTCTTTGATCTCTACCTTTGCCTCTGCCCTTGGAAGACTGATCTTGCTTCCTCTTGTTCCTTTCTTCAATCTTGATAGCCAACTGATAACATTGGTGTACTGTTTTAGGACTCAAAAGAGCCATCTCTTCTTGGATGTTCCATTTTAAGCCATTAAGATACCTAGCCACTTTTAGGCTCTCATCCTCTGTTACATTAGATCTCAAGAAAAGCTTTTGGAACTCTTCAGTATAAGTGTTTACATCTTGGTCTTTCTGCCTTAGACTTTTCCTCTTCTTGTGCAACTGAATCTCATAGTCATCTGACATGTAGGCTTCCTTTACCTTAGCAACCATTCCTTTCCAAGTTGATATGGGTTGTTTTCCTTCTTTCTCCCTTTCAGTCTGAATAAACTTCCACCATGTCAAGGCTGATCCTCTCAATCTTGACTTAGCAACCTTCACCTTCTGAGCTTCAGTAACTCCATCACACTCAAAATGATTCTCCATGCCTTCTATCCAATCCATGACCAAATCAGGTTCCATTTTCCCACTAAATAATGGTACTCCCTCAAGTCCCTTTCCACTCAAGGCTTTCAATGCCTTCAAGAAAGGCTCCTCCTCCAAAACAGGGTCAGGTTCAGGGACCTTGTCTTCCTCTAGAACCTCTTCTTCCTTTGGTACCTTTCCTTCCAACCTCGCATTGTTCAATGCTTTCTCAAGTTGCTCTATTCTTTATTTTAAAGTCTTGTTGTCCTCTTCTTGTTCTTCAACCCTCTTGCCTAATTGTGCATTTGTCACCATGATGGGAGATTCACTTGACTCCACCTCTGACATATATTCCTCTTTCCCAAATCTTTAGCTTGCTCTGATACCAATCTGATAGGGAGGCTACAGGAACTCAAACACACTGTTTAAGAAGCTGCAGGAAGCAACCACAGATTCCTGCACTAGGCCTTGTCATAGACCTCCTTGGTGAATTTTTTGTTCCACCTTAACCTATAGGAACTTTACCTTGTCTAAGTTCCCCTAGTTCTCCTGCCAACCTCACTATCTTGACAAATTTTGAATAACCCAACCAATCCTTGGTTCAACGCTTCATTCTCCTTTGGCCCTTAATCTGCCCTAAAGACCAAATAAACTCAATCTTTTTCTAGATTCTTTTAGGGGTTAGAAAAGGTTACAAAGAATTCAAAATGGCTTGTCTATGGTTCTTAGACAACCACAAATTTCTATCTTTCCATCGCTTTCACAAGATGCTTTCCTAGGGTTTGAAAGGCTAGTAGCCATTGAGCCTCTGAACAAAAGTAAATTGCTTTTCCCTCCTAAACCCACCAAAGGAATTAGGTTCTTGACTTAGGAAATTTGTTTTCCCCTATCTACACCTTCAATATTTCTAGGGTTTTAGTCTTGCTCAGGCCGTGTGCTGTCCAAACACCAAATTTGTCAAGCAGCTAGGGTTCTAAACTGCTCAGAAACAGTTTTAGGACTGGTGAAAAGTTCTTCACTTAAACGGATTGCTAGGCTCTCTTCCTTAACATCATACGTGGCCAAGACCTTCCCCTAAATTCTCCAAAAATAATTTTTGAAAAATATTTTCTCCCTTGCAAGTTATTAACGTTGTACTGCAGCCTTTCCTAGTCGGGCTCTTCACTGGCTTGCCTAGGGCAAGGCGTTACTTCTAGCTCCTGCAACCAAAGAAAACCTAACACCTACCATATGTACAGCTGCCATATTTACAAGCATGGAGCCTAGGCACATTTCCCAAAAGTTCGTACAATTTGTACGATGGGAAGGCACCCTAGGACTCCATTTTTAAAAACAACTTGCTATAGGACTGAAAATGACAGAAAACAAAGTATTTACAGATAAAAGAAGGAAAAAGGTATACAAAGATAGAAAGATGGCACTTCAAGCTTATACAATATAAATACTACATACTACAAACAAGAAGATAGCAGAGCTATGCCATTAAAGTTCAGTTTTTAACACAAAATGCAGAAAAATTGTCTTTGTATATTTTTTTTTCAATTTTCAAAGAAATGTCACTCAACATAAAAATGTCTAACCTCTTTCCAAATTCGAGGCATGCCTTAAATAGGCTTCCAAAGTAATGTATATGCTTGGGTCGGGCTTCAAAATGACCTAAAAACAACTTTTGTAAAACCCGTTGTGTTTTCAGAAACCTTGCCAACACTAGACAACTTAACTAAATGATGTTGTAAAGTTATTTAGCACTTGTCACCTTCTTTCCCAAAGTTCAAAAACACCCTAAGAACCTAAAATAATGGTCAACATGACCTTATGATAGCACAACAAAATTAAGAACTTCAAACAAAATAGTCCTTTGCTAGGTGCTCCTGCACCAAGAACATTTGACAAGAAAGCTACAACCAAAAATTTTAAAGAAGGTGATATGGTTCTCAAATGGGATGTTCTGAAAAGAGAACTGGGCCATCGCACCAAGTTTGAAAACATGTCCATGTGTCCATTTATTATCAAAGACTGCAAAGAACACGATGCTTACCAACTAGCCACAACCGAAGGTGAAGTGCTTCCTATCCCAGTCAATGGGATACACCTCAAGCCTTATTTTGAGGTTTGATAGGTTCCTCCATTGTACATATTAGGTTAGGTTTTATGCTTTCAATAAGTGCTTCTGCACTTTAGTTTAATTGTTGTTTCATTTCCTAAGTGTTTTTCCAGCACAGTTTCGTAGTTTCACTTTAGTTTCTCTGGTTCCAGTAAGTTTCTAGTGTCCTGATCTGCTTCATGAGTTTCAAGTGAGTTGCAGTCATGTGCGAGCTGCTCTTGGTCTGTTTCTGAGGTTTTTTTTTACTAAGTGACTCCGAGCCTAATGGACAAGTGGAAACTTACATTGGGTTATGTTCTTCAAACATCTCCAACTAGTGAACAATGTCTGGAGCTTCCAGCTCTAGACATTGTTCACCAGTTGGAGATGTTTGAAGAACAAGACCCAATGTCTGTGAGATATGTAGAGCTCATGGAGCTTGAAGAATCAAGAGAGAAGGAAATGAAAACTTTTGAGTATCATCAGCTACAAACAAAGAGAACATTTGACAAGAAAGCTACAACCAAAAATTTTAAAGAAGGTGATATGGTTCTCAAATGGGATGTTCTGAAAAGCAGGTCGGGTCATCACACCAAGTTTGACAACATGTGCATGGGTCCATTTATTATCAAAGACTTCAAAGAACATGATGCTTACCAACTGGCCACAACCGAAGGTGAAGTGCTTCCTATCCCAATCAATGGGATACACCTCAAGCCTCATTTTGAGGTTTGATAGGTTCCTCCATTGTACATATTAGGTTAGGTTTTATGCTTTCAATAAGTGCTTTTGCACTTTAGTTTAATTGTTGTTTCATTTCCTAAGTGTTGTTCCAGCACAGTTTTGTAGTTTCACTTCAATTTCTCTGGTTCCAGTAAGTTTCCAGTGTCCTGATCTACTTCATGAGTCTCAAGTGAGTTGCAGTCATGTGCGAGCTACTCTTGGTCTGTTTCTGAGGTTTTTTTTTACTAAGTGACTCTAAGCCCAATGAACAAGTTTTGGCTACTGGTTTCCAAGTTTAGCAGGCAAACATTCAGCAAAGGTCAACATAAATGTTGCCCAATTTTCACCTATGGGCTCAAACAAGCAGGGGTCTATTTTCAAGTGTTCATAGTGGCTAAATGGATTAACTTTTGCATCAGGGTCACCAGGACATTTTGGTCGCTCTGAGTTTCCATCTCTCTCCACTTGGGATGTCTCACCGACAATTGTTCACAAGGTTGGCATCAGGGAAAGAATCAACATCGGTGTAACGTCTCGCCAACCGAAGGTGGTCTCCCCGAAATTGTCTGAGCTCGTCGAAAGATAAGGGGTTCGGCATGATGTCTTGCCGACCCAAGGAAGTCTAGCCAATAAATGGAACTCTCGGCATAATTTTTTGAGTTTAGGGAGATGTCCTACTAAAGGACGGAGGTCTCAGAAAAATTTGGTGTGCTGTGATGCTTCACCGACGGGGTGAGGTCTTGCCGAAATGAAAGGCCTCAGTGTAATATTTGGCGCTCGGTGTGAGGTCTTTCTGACCCGAAAGGGTCTCACCGAATGGATATTTTGAAGCGGTAAGACTCTTGGCCACGGGGTTTGAGTTTGGCATAATGTCTCATAGAAATCTGGTGGTCTCGCCAAAGAAATAGGAGTTCGGGGAGACGTCCTATCGACAAGCGATGGTCTCGCCAAGAGAGGTTTCCTTCGGCATGAAGTCTGGCCAAATGAGGAAAGTCCTGTTGACAGAAGGGTGTCTTCAGCGTAATGTTTTGAGTTCGAGGAGAAGTCTCCCCAACCCAATAGTATCTCACCGACTGTTGTGCACAAGTGGGGTGAGCTTGCCGAAATGTTTCAAGCTCAGTGAGATGTCTCGCCGATGCTTGTTTGTCTTGCCAAAGGTTATGCCTTCGATTTAATCTCTCGCCGACTAAGGGGAGTCTTGTCGATAGCGATGGGTCTACTGCAGACTTTGGCAAGAAATCTTTTTGAATGCAGATGTTTGGGCAATGAAATGGCGATATCGGTATAACTCTTGCAGCTCGATATGAGGTCCTGCTGACACTCCCAAGCTATGTCAACCGTCCTGTGAGGTATACTCGCATTGGGGAGACACGATTAGTATCTCACCGACATGCAATTTTTTCTAAAGGACCTCTGACCTCCCAGGAATCTTACGTGGAGTGTTTTCTCCCAATTAGAGAGAACTAAAGGTGAACCATTGTACATTTGACTGATTGACTCCCCCTGAAAAGAAGATCAACAAAATGTAAAAGACATGGATCTACTATGATATCAAAAGCGATGGAACAGCTCAGTGAAGCAATGGTGTGGAGATCTAATGGGAAAATATAATGTTGTTTCCAGAAGAGGTAAACTTACGGAAGGGTCTAGAACAGAAGAAGAACATAAAGGATGAGATCGCAAGGACAGCTAGGATGTCGACTAGTAGGAGTGGATCGACATTTATGATAGCACTCAAAAACATTCAAAGCAGCTCTAATGGAAGTTCAAGGGTGGACACAGGGCCAGAAGTTAATGTGATTGTTGCAAAAGATCAAGGAGGCCATTCCTGGAGTGACCCTTCATCAATATGGACAGCAAGGATACACTTGAATGCAGCATTAACTTCATTAAAAAGATCTAGGGGCGGATATTTCTAGAGGCTGATATTTTTGTAAGCCCTAGGGGCTAGGACTTTTGATATAACTAGCACTTTTGCCTCTTTGTAAGAGAGTTCTTATGCTTTTTAGAAGTTTGTGACTTTTGCATTCTTTTATCAGATTAGCACACTTTTATATTGTAGATCTAATTAACTGTCCTTTGTAAGAAAATTTAATGTAATAGTTTTGTAGTGTAACATGATTGAAAGAATATTGATTTGAGAGAAATAAAAAAAATTCTCTCTCACTTCTTAACTTCTTTTTAGTTGAGCAAAGCAATTGATGATATGCTAAGAGGATTTCAAAAAATAGGGAGATATGAGGTTCAATTTGGTTATTAATTTGGTTGAGCCCTATTGGGCCCTCCATCACACCCATCTCCTCTCCTATAGTTCCTTATTGAAATCTTAAATTTTGAGTATTTGAATACATGCATTTATGTCTAGTGCATTTGTTTTATTGTTAATACATTTCAACTTGTCAAGAAAGACATGGCTCACCCAACAAATTTCCACCTTGCACCATGTGGCACAACCCCCTTCAATATAATGTAGGTAAACCCCTTTAGAAATTTTTCAAATTGGTCTTTCAACGAATGAAAATTATGCACATGTCATCACTTATCCATCTACATCCTCTTAAGCCATCACATTGAGAACTAATGTAAAATGGGAGAGTAAAATATCCCCAAGCATTGATTCATTTTACCACAAATAAACCAAACAAGAGGGCATCATCCCCTTTTGTGCCATCAAATTATGCACCAACAAAAAAATGTTAGACTCATTTCCTTTACCATATAGGACAACATGGCACATTCCAATTAGCTATCGTGCACACAAGCTCCATAAACATTTCATTGATTGATCTCTTGATCCAATAAAAAATAGTTTTGTATTCCACTTCCCCACTACATAGCCCCTTAACATTGGGAAGATTAGACAACAAACGTTGAATCCCCTTTCAATCCTTAGTATCAACCCATTAGTGCAATGCCCAAACTTGCATGCCAATTTCTCTTCACTAAGTTGCAGCCAATTGTGAAAGCTTGATATTTAAAAAAATCCTTTTATATATGCATTCACAAAATTGGTTCACTATGTGGGAAGGAAAAGGAAATTAAGTAAACAAACAACCCAAATCAGCCTTCTTTTGTAGTTTTATGGATTAATGGTATGGTCAAGTCTCCAAAGGATGATATTAGGAAGGTGGCCACAAATTAGACAATGTTTAAAATACTTTCATAAATTTAAAAGATCGTATAAACTACAAATACCACATGTATTCTCAATATCATGGTGTGTGTATATATAAAATAATATGTATGTAATCCTATGAAAGTAGGAGCATCTCCAAACAATGTTGACACAAATTTTCTAGAAATCCATTGGGATGGGCCCTTATTATGTAATGTACAAAGATAATTTCTTGAACTAAGGGAAATTAGGCTACCTTCATGCATTATTTTTCCGATACCGATGATATCATAAACTTATAGATCTTGCATGTCTAACTCGATTTTTTATGGTATGACTACAAACAAAACATTCATCTTACAATTTGTACAATTTCTTCTAAAATTGTTGACATGTCTTGTTGAGTGCAAGGGATGGTACTCTAAAGGGGATAAGGATAGGATCGTGCCCTAGTTAAATTTGAGAATCCCTCAAACCTTCAATATTAACTAAGGAAAATAAAAATTTATGTACTTGATGCCCTTGATTCTACAATGTGTTAAATCTAAAATGTCAAGATATTCATTCTCCAATAAAAAACAAGTTTATCTTCTAAATGATTTGATTTTCTTAGCCAAAAAAACTACCAGTTTATAAATAAGAGAATTTAGAGTATCTATAAGTGGTCATAAAGGAAACCCTTATGTTGATTCTCATTGCACCATAAATTATTATCTATTCCTATAACCAATAAATCCTCTAAATGATTGGATTCCTTAGTGAAGAAAGCTATCAATTTGTAAGAGTTTTTAGGGTATTCACAAGTTTCCTTGAAGGAACCTCTTCTATCGATTTTCTCTATATCATAAATTGTTGTTTATTCCTATAACCAATTAAGTAATGATAAGTAAGAAGCATATGATTGTCATGTGTCTTTATTTGCACCTTCCAAGGGAACAAAAAAAATGAATTGGTTGAACTTGTTGTTGTTGAAGTAGAGCATTTCATGGCAATTTAAAATCACAACTTGGTTTTCAAAGTTATATGGGAATTATGATACACATTTAAGTTTATAATTTGAAAGAAATTATGGGGGGGTTATAATTTGTGTATTTATATATCTAAGAAACTTTTGAATACCTAAAACATTTTTGACATTGTTGACCATAGCTACAAAATTACACTCTTAAATTATCTTGATAAATACTTTTTCCACTACACAAGTGAAAGAAAAGTAGTTGTTGAACAATATAAGAAAAAAATTAGATTGCTTTGCAATTTCAAAGTACAAAGGTATGCTATGAAACAAGAAGTGTATTAAAAGAAAATACTAGTACTTGCACCTTAAGGAGGTGCAATAGTTACACTAATAGAAAATTACATGTTAAGTAATATGATAAGAGTTTAAATTAAGGAATGGATTAGAAGATTTATTATTTTATTTACCAATATTATGTACATATAATAAAATTTAAAATTAGGTACATTAAAATTACAAAATTGTTCTTGGATATATTCTTGTGTAGACATCAAAAAATTGTCCTCTTACGATACCTTGTCATAACATCGCATCATTTAGACAACTTGTAGTATGTTTTGCCACTAGGTACCCATGTCATCATCTAATTAGTTAAATAAATCTTATTTATTTAACTAATTTCATTTATTCCCTTCCTATGCATAATTCATCAATTCCTTTAATGTTAATTAAATAATTTATATTATTTAATTAATTAAATCATTTCCATCCATTCCTCTAATGTTAATTAAATAATTTATATTATTTAATTAATTAAATCATTTCTATCCTTTCCTCTAATGTTAATTAAATAATTTATATTATTTAATTAATTAAATCATTTATATTATTTAATTAATTAAATCATTTATATTATTTAATTAATTAAATCATTTATATTAATTCTTCTAATGTTAATTAAATAATTTATATTATTTAATTGATGAAATCATAAATCCAACATTAATTAAATAAATCAAATATTTATTTAATTAATAAAATCTTAAAAATATCTTCTCGCTTTCTTTCCAAATTGAAACTCATGTGCATCTAATTAATTTAGTTAATTAGATAATTCATCAATTATCCTTCTCATCTTTTTCGGGATTTATTTCCTTTAAAAGAGAATCAAAATCTTTCTATCTTTTTTCGACATCTTATCTCATCTCGTTGTATTTCCTCTTTTCTCAAAAATCAAATCCTTATCGAATCTTGTCAAATCTTATCACAGCTCTATAAATACGGCCTCTCACAATACATTTAAGGGGGATTCATCTAGCATCCAGACTCTGTCAAAATCAGTTTTCCATCTCTATCTATCATTCTCTTCATTGGTCATTTTCGTCATCAAGTTGTTATGTTGCAAGAATGAGCACTCAACACTCCTCTATTGTCAACCCTTCAAAATATTGCATTCTCATGCAGGTGGAGAAGAGTAATGGAGATAAATCGAGTTAGCGTGGAGATCGGTTTGCATTTGTGCTTCTTATTGTGATTTTTGTGTTGTTTCGTACTATATTGTGCTTGATAGGGTTTAGTTAGTTTATTGTTTTCAACATTTAAAACTGATTGATTATTTCCCTATCTACATTTGGCGCCCACCGTGGGGCCTTGCCCCATTTTTAACATTTATTTGCAGGTTTCATGACAGAATTTCGCGTTCTAGAATTTGAATTTTCAAAAAAAATTGTCGTTTTAGCACATCTAATTGTTTTTGTAGTGCATCTAGGGCTTTTAACAACGCTTTTGCAGGTCTTTCGACGCATTCAGAGCTATTTCGGCGGATCTAGGAACTGTTTCGGTGCTTATAAGGAACAGAATGGTGCATATACCATTTCATTAAAAAAAAATTTAGCGCATCTGGGACTTCTTTTAGCGCATCTGGGACTTTTTGTTTAGCGCATATAGGACTTTTTCTAGCGCATATGAGGTCTGTTTAGTCAATCTTAAAATGGTCGTAACTTGGTCATTTTTTGGTCTTTTTAAGAGCTTTTTTTTTAAATAGGGTAGAATTTCATAAGCTATCCAATGGTGTAGGTGTTTATCAACTTTGATATAGTTAAAGTTATCAAATTTTCATATTTTTTTCAGCGCATATGACTTTTGTTCTAGCAGATTTTTAATTTGTTTCTTTTGTCTTGGTGACTTGTTGGTGAATCATACGGAGCTGGAAAAGCATTGGGATCAATCACAACAATAATTTGGAAAGAGAAATAACCAGGTGCACTCGTCTCATCCTTCATCTCATTAATCTTGTTTGTCACACATTTCAATTTGGGACATAAAATCAAATCTTGTTTGATCACATCATTGCAATTGGTTTAAAACGAATCTTGTCTTCAATCACATATCAAAAAATTGGGCCTAAAATTAACCACTGTCTTCCTACACATTTGATTTGGGATCTAAAAAAGAACGAGTGCTTCATTGCTTTCTTGCACACATTTCCTTTCTAAGGGTCAATTAACAACTATGAGTGTGAATCAAGTGTGTGTGTGATCACAAACACTTCACTTGGTTTGATTTTTTCAAACCCTTTCTAGGAGGCTGCTAGGGGATTTCATCACCCCTGGGGACGACCTCAATCGAAGCATGAATCAAAAGACACACTTGTTTGGGAGTTAAAATCTTGTCAGTCTTGGCTAAGCCCCAAAGAACTTTATACCTTTGGGAAGTGAAGGTGAAGGGTGGGTTACCCCTTTCTCCCAGCTGTGTGGTAGGATTTTTCTTCCAAATCATTCTTTAGTCAACCTTGGCAGACTAGCTTGAGACCTAATTGTCCATACCCCACTTGACTAGTCATAGGGCTTGTTGATGTGTATTCCATGAGTGCTTGTTTAATATTCATCATTACATTCTTCAAATTTCAAAATTCAAACTTGCTTATGTGTCTTGCGTGAGTGATTTATGTGTGTACATGTGTGATCATTCATTTAAACATTTCCAAATCAAGCTAAACACCAAACACATAAATACAAGTCACTCTACATGTTCTTCCAACACATTCACATCCTATCCATTGCGTGAGTGATTTATGTGTGTACATGTGTGATCATTCATTTAAACATTGCCAAATCAAGCTAAACACCAAACACATAAAGACAAGTCACTCTACATGTTCTTCCAACACAGTCACATCCTATCCATTTCATCCTAATCAATCCAAGTCATCCAATCTAATTAGTCCACATCATCACCATCACCACTTGACAAAATGGTCATAATCATAAACAATCCCAATCCTAATCATAAGCCAAAAGTCATAATCCAAGGGGGCTATCCCTCTAGTCCAAATCATGAGACAACACCTAAGCCCGAGATCATAATTCAAGGAGTCCCTTTCTCTAGTTCAAATAATGAAACAAAATAAAAACCTAAAATCATACTTTGAGGGGCTTCTCCTACCACCTCTAATAATGACATGAACGATGTTGCATACTTTGAGGAACAAATTGATGCACAAGAGCTTACACACATGTGTGACACCATGCCCACATTCAAACACAAATCCCTAGCATCCCAACTTTGAAACCCCTTTCAAACACTTCACCAAATACCCCAACCCCTAGACCACCAAACCATACAAAGCCTCCAAACCCTCTTCCAAAATTTTCAACAAATTAAATCACCTCATATCCAACACCTCCTAGCTCAAGCCAATCACTTCATGGCCATTTGTCAAATTCAACAACCACAACATCATCCCCTATCCATTTATTATCAACCAATGCCACCTCAACCTAATGTGTCATCCCCTTCCACCTCATACCAATCTTATCCATCCACTTCTTCGTATGTCAATGCCACATCAACCTATCAAGCCACATCACAACAAACACATGTGACTCTAAGTTCTACCTTACAACAAGGCCAAACTTCCTCATGTTCTAATGCAACCATTGACAAGGGGAATACCAATCTAGCACATGCACCCTATAACTTTATCATACCATCATCCAATCAAAATCAAAACCCTAAGCCAACACCTTCCACCCCTACACCTCCAAAGGATGTGACCCAAGGGCTACGAGCAAGGAATCAACTGTCGCCATGTCATTCAACACATATACCTGAACATACAAAAGAATCCTCAAACATCATGCCAAGTCCTTCAAGCCAATCATGTCATCCACAACCCCTTGAGTCAATTCAAGAGTCTCCCCTCTTAAGTCCAAGTCACCCTTTGTCATGCTCCTATATTGTTGACCATCAAGAACATGTCAAGTCTCTCCATGAGAAATCCCCTTCCACCTCCATTCAAATAAGTCATGAGGTATGTCAAGAGCACAAACCTAAACATGAGGAAACATTACCCCCTCTTCCACATAAAGATCAACGCTAAACTAATAGTTATGTTCATAACACACCTAATACTATTCTTGATCAATCTTTCATCTTTGATCAAGACCCCTTTTATGATCAAGAAGACCATGATGATCCTCTTAGCCAACTTTATGCATTCCATGGTCAAGAGCTTTCCACCTCACCCATCCATGATACACGAACATCCACTTCCCATGATCAGACATATGCCTCCCCAACACACATAGAATATCAAACAAATACCTTGGATCTAAGTGAACACAAGGCTAATCAAGATCCTAATGATCCTCCATCACCCACTATGGACCCCATTGCAAGTCCTCCATCATATCCTATTGGTCTCTCCACCCTCATTCATGAATGTTCCTCCTTAGAACAACAACAACCATTATTTTCTCCATCCAATAAGGAACTCATGTCTAGGGTTTCACCTACACCTAGTCCCATTGTCCATTGCACACTCCAAAATATGAACCACCAAGGTAAAGGTCAAGACCTTCATGAACAAGGTATTTTGGAGCCCATCCATGTCAAAGTCCCTCCATGCTCTTATGGCCTTGGACATACACCCCAAGGACAACAACCTGAAGATGTTGGTATTTCCTCCATACATCCCAAGTCCACCTCCTTTCATCATAAATCCTATTGTATCCCTAACACATATGTCGCCACCCCCCCTCCATCATCCTACAAATGTCAAAAACATGTGACCATACACCTACCACCATCAAATCTGCCACCATTGCTTCCAACTCCTAATATCCCTCCATCTAATCTACCTCCACTTCACCCAACACATAATATCCCCATTATCCAATCCCCTTATCCCTCCATCCATAAATACCCTAACATTCCTAATCATGACCAACAAATGCACACATTGTATAAACATGAAGCTTTCACCCATTCCACCATACCCATGGGATTCAAAAGCAATAATTTCAATGCCTCTACCTATAAAGAAAAAATGCTAAGGGTTCTTGTGCCTTAGGAAATCAATACAAAAATTCAAAGCCAAGAACATATAAAAAGCTATATAAGCCCATACCTCCAAAAGAAAAGTCTAAAAACAAAATGGTTTGGGTACCTAAGCAAAAAGAAATCAATTCAAATGAGGCATTCACATCACAAAAATCCCAACCATCCACTTCCATCCCACATTCTCATTCCATTCAAAAGTCTCAAATTCCTAAAACCCACAAGCAAAATAAAAATCATAAAAATACTAAGTCTATGTGGGTACTTAAAGCACTTCATCCACCACCTCCTAAGTTAACATCTCCATTGCTTCCTACACCCCATCCACATCAAAAGCTTCAATGTTTATTACAATGTGTGCAACCATTGGTCATGGTTCCCTTCCATTTCCCAACAATTCCACATACCTCCATCTCCTCATCCTTCACTCATTATCCTACATATCTCCCCCACCATCTTCCTATGGTCCATGCTTTTGGCTAAGCCTCCCCACTCATCTTTTGCATAAGTCCCATATAATCCCTATCATCTTCCCTACATATTCCGCAACATAATCCATTATTGTCCTCCATAATCCACATCATAATCCATCATCTACCTACTCCATCTCCCTTTCATGTCATCCCTTACCAACATCTATGAGCATAATGATATTTGACATGGTCTATGCAATGGCATCCATCTCTAGTGGGGCTATCACCTTTCATGTAACTAGACACTTGAGTCCCTCCTATCCATATTCCTCTTCTCCTATCCAAAAAAAAAAAAAGTAAAGAGAAATCCCTTCGTCCAAAGGTGAAAACCTGGTAAACAGGCACCTTGGATAAGTACCATGATGAAAACCTAGCAAATAGGCATCATGTGTAGGTTGATCTTCTATGCCACTTACACTTGGGGGCACAATGTCTTATCTATCCAACCTATCATTCATGTCATGTCATTTCCATCCTACCTACCATCTTTAGCCATCCTACATACCTATCATATTAAAGTCCACTTATCCACCATTCTCCTTTTGATCTTGATGAAGACATAGGGGAAAAATGTTGAAACATGCTTTGGATATCTCTTGACATACCTCATCCTTCTAAATAAGCCTATCATTATCCTATTGTCATAAGCTTTGTCTAAAAATCCTAAGTATTGTACCTAGAATGGGGCATGTTATTCCTATCGACATAGTCTTTGGAGATCACATCCTTGCTCTCTTATGATGCATACATCCATACCATGACCTATCCTTTATATATCCATCTATCATGAGCATTTTATCCATTATCCCATCACCCACCCTTGCACCTAGACTTGGTTTTCCCCTTGTCATTGGTATCTAGCACAAAGGCTACTCAATTTTTTGTCATTTGACACATCAAAACATTCCAAAAGTCCAAAAAAATCAGAACATTTAAAAAATCCAAAAAAAATTCAAAACATTTAAAAAATCCAAAAAAACAAAACATTTCAAAATTCCAAAAAATCAAAACATTTCAAAAATTCAAAATACAAAAAATTCAAAACATTTCAAAATCCACAAAATTCTAAACATTTCAAAATCCAAAAAAATTCTAAACATTTCAAAATTCAAAAAAATCAAAATATCCCAAAAAATACAAAAAAATCAAATATCCAACAAAAATCCAAGCAATAAAATCAATTTGTCCAATTACTTTGTCCAATTTCATCAATTCAATCCCTCACCTCAATCCAATCATTCAACCATTCAATCCAATCAATCATCATCTTCATCAAAACCATTTCATCCAATCAAACCAATCAAATCAATCCAAGCAATAATCCAAATGCAAGTCAATCCTTAATCCATCCCAATCAAGACAATCAATCTTGTCAAATTATCCAATCACATCCTTTGGCCTTGATCCTTATCTTGTTGTAAACCTAATCAATCAACTATCAATCATCATTGTGTTTCTCTAGGGACATGTCGTCCCCACAATGACAACACTATCATCATCATCGATCAATCAATCGATCAACAGTTTACAGCTTGACAGGGGCAATTCCTTGTTTGTTTTTGTATTATTTGTGCATGCTTGCTTGCTTGCTTGTGTGTGTTATCATTTTATCTTGCATTTTTCTTAAATCCATATCATTGGACAACTAATATTCATATCTTGTGTATGTTAGAGTAGTTTTTTGCACTATCCTTTGCATCTAAGGTCACATCATACCTTTTGTGCATTAGGAATTTAATGCTCTAAGTCTACTTTCTCATATGTTTAGACAAGGTTGTATTACACTGGGGAACGCGACACATCGTCACCTCGGTCCTTATATCTTGGTGCATAACGTCTAGTGCTATATCAAACATCATGGTTGCTCATCTTCATTGCAGCATAACGTATCATTCATCTCCTTCATCCACTTCCTATCTTGCATCATATGTCTTATTCCTCCCTTTATCATTTCATTTCGAGAGCCTACCCGTGTTTGTTCAACACGCCTATCCTCTCGAGGGGGCATCATCATTCCATCATCCTATCTTTCTATCATTATCCATTTTCCTCTAACCATATCTTAACTTCTTTGAAATGATGTTACTCGACACAAATTTCATCATCTCGAACAACATCTCAAAGAGGGGCAAAATGTAGACATAAAAAAATTGTCCTCTTACGATACCTTGTCATAACATCGCATCATTTATACACCTTGTAGTATGTTTTGCCACTAGGTACCCATGTCATCATCTAATTAGTTAAATAAATATTATTTATTTAACTAATTTCATTTATTCCCTTCCTATGTATAATTCATCAATTTCTCTAATGTTAATTAAATATTATTTAATTAATTAAATCATTTCCATCCATTCCTCTAATGTTAATTAAATAATTTATATTATTTAATTAATTCAATCATTTCCATCCATTCCTCTAATGTTAATTAAATAATTTATATTATTTAATTAATTAAATCATTTTCATCCATTCCTCTAATGTTAATTAAATAATTTATATTATTTAATTAATTAAATCATTTCCATCCGTTCCTCTAATGTTATATTATTTAATTAATTAAATCATTTCCATCCATTCCTCTAATGTTATATTATTTAATTAATTAAATCATTTCCATCCATTCCTCTAAAGTTAATTAAATAATTTTTATTATTTAATTAATTAAATCATTTCTATTAATTCTTCTAATGTTAATTAAATAATTTTTATTATTTAATTGATGAAATCATAAATCCAGCATTAATTAAATAAATCAAATATTTATTTAATTAATAAAATCTTAAAAATATCTTCTCGCTTTCTTTCCAAAATTGAAACTCATGTGCATCTAATTAATTTAGTTAATTAGATAATTCATCCATTATCCTTCTCATCTTTTTCAGGATTTATTTCCTTTAAAAGAGAATCAAAATCTTTCTATCTTTTTTTGACATCTTATCTCATCTTGTTGTATTTCCTCTTTTGTCAAAAATCAAATCCTTATTGAATCTTGTCAAATCTTATCTTCGTCAACATCATAGCTCTATAAATACGGCCTCTCACAATACATTTAAGGGGGATTCATCTAGCATCCAGACTCTGTCAAAATCAGTCTTCCATCTCTATCTATCATTCTCTTCATTGGTCATTTTTGTCATCAAGTTGTTATGCTGCAAGAATGAGCACTCAACACTCCTCTATTGTCAACCCTTCAAAATCTTGCATTCTCACGCAGGTGGAGAAGAGCAATGGAGATAAATCGAGTTAGCGCGGAGATCGGTTTGCATTTGCGCTTCTTATTGTGATTTTCATGTTGTTTCATACTCTATTGTGCTTGATAGGGTCTAGTTAGTTTATTGTTTTCAACATTTAAAACTGATTGATTATTTCCCTATCTACAATATCTTATGATAATTTTCTACTATTTGAGGCTATTATAAATGGTAATTTAGAATAGAGTGATGCAACATTGACTTTCCTTTGTCACCATTATGTGGGTTCCAAACAAATATATAAGTACTAATGTATGTCACAATATTTTTTACTAAATCCCAATTCATCCAATAAATGTTATTCATGGTAGGTGTTTGATGGAACCAAATAAATTCATGAATATGAGCATAACATTTATGTTGTCATTCATACCTAAGGGAAAAGAGAAAAAATAAGCATAAATTATAAAAAATGACAAGTTGATGTAAATGAGTGGAAGAAGGAAAAATGTCATCTATACCAATAGCCCTTTGCACCCAAAGCTTCTATAAAATTTCTTTATGAAAGATAGTGAATCTATTACACATGTGCATAGCAATCAAATGTGGGTTGTCAATTTCTTTAATCACCCATTGATGGGAACAATTTGGATAATAAGGTACATAGAAAATATGATGTTGTGCAACTTTACCGACTTTGTATCCATTGTGCTTAAAGTGAATAACAAAGTAGGGAAAACAATTTAGATGAGCATATCATAAAGCTCTCCTTGACAATTTTTCCAAAATGGTATTGTGCTATGAAGAGTTGAGTCAAAGTGAATCAATTTTTTTGTAATTTTGTCATTGGGAAAGCTTTGTAGTAATTGGCAAAGGTCATCAATTGTTCTTGAAGACTATGGTCCAATCTCTTCTTAATGTAGACAATAACAATGACCTACCTTCAATGTCACATAAAAAAATTGAAAGACAAAGTAGAATAATAGCAAGTGTTGACCAAATTTGTTATCATAGTGTGTCTTATTAGATGAATAGCATATTCGTGCATTTTAACCTCTTTGATGCATGGTTGTATTAAACTTGGAATTTTTTTAGGGAAGAGTAGGAAAAAACATTATAAACATGTCCTTTTTGTTGTACTCATTTACCATTGACAAAAAAAATGGAAATTTAACAAAATTGGGTGCTCAATTAAGACCCAATTATAGGCAGGCATGGACCTCTTCCATTTTCCTTTATGTAGGTGCGAGAATAACCACAAAGGAATATTGGTGGTCAAGTTCTTATTCAAGAATTCTTAGAGATTTTTTCCTATGGAATAAGAGTGAAAAGGAAATGTTAAGAAGATATATGGAGATATGGTGAAGTATGGAAAATACATTAGATGGGGTTGAAGGAAAAATTAAAGTGCACTTTCATCAAGCTAGAAGACATCGTAGGATTGATCATGAACAATTTGGTACTACAAGGATTCAAGAACACATATTTTTTATTAGAATAAAAGGAAAACAAGGGTTCCAACCCTATTACAGAGAAAGCTAGTAGGATAAGGAGAATGATAAAAGATAAAAGGGAAAGCAAGTTCCCAAGCCCTTTATAAAAAAAATACTATAAAAGTAACAAAAAAAATTATAGTGAGGTAGATATGACCAAAAACAACATCAATAAACAGCACCAATCCTTGAAATAGTAAATATCACACCCTTGACCTTGGTGTGGGATTGAGAGAGATATTTTTGAACACCTTTCTTTTATCTTTGGACAATGGTCTAAGAAACCTCATTATCTAGATTCTCATATTGAGGAGAGAGAGGAAGGAAATTCACCTTTAAGACCTCAATTAAGGATAACACATGAGAGGAGTGCCTAATTGGGGAAGCTGGCCACCTAGAAAAATTATAACACAAACCTAAGACCGTAATTCAACACCACCCCAAAAAAAGAGGATTAGTAATCGCTATAACATGATCATCAAGCAATGCAGATGGTGATGGGTCCACCACCCCAATAAAAATCTAAGACATAAGAGGATTTGAAGCATACTCATTGTGCCCCATCATTAGAGATTCATTAGGAACATCCATAGAATCCAAACCATGAAGAGTTTGAAGAGGGCATCATGTCACCTCATAGCAAAAATAGCATTCCTACAACATGAACAAGGGAAAATTAGAAGCAAGGTGACCAAAAGTGAAGACCTTCATAATCAATAATCTGAGTCAATAACACATGTTTTGCTAATGTAGAATCATAGTGTATAGTCATAAAATTGCACCTCTCAATTTCACATACATTCTTGTATTTGTTTTAGTGTCCACTCCCTTAGTACTTGTGTAGGCTCATTTTAGCCCCTGCATTAGCCTTTTTCCTCTCTCAGGATGATCCAACACTCCTTTTCAGTAGCTACCCTCACATGTCAACTTTGTATTGAACCTTATGCTTTTCCCATTCACGTCATTTTGTAGCGTGATGTGTCCAAACACTAGCGCACCACACTAGCATCCTGCGACATTTCTATGAATGTCTTCCACTTGTCACCTCTTTTGGTCAGTGGTAATAGCTTGGAAAGCTTCTTTTCCCTCCTTAAAAGCAGTCTTTTCAATTCATTTGGCCTCTTCCTCCACTTCTAGATTCATTCTAACTCTCTTCTACTTCTAACTTCTCTCTAGCTTTGGCTCTTCCATTTTCCTCTTCTCCTTTTCTTGTTATCTCGCTTGTGCACAGCTCCATACAGCTTGTTATAGCACCTTCAAGCACTCTCACATTCTCACAACACTCTTTACAACACTCTTGGCTCTTGCAACTCTCTTTGTTTTCCTCCTTGGCTTCCTAAGCCTTGCTTGCACCTTTGAGTATCTTGGGATTTTGTTGGAAATAGGTTGCCATTCAATTGCAAATCCTAAACATTAATTATTTCATGTATCTCCTAGATTCTTGGAATGTGTTCAACAACACTAAGATTAAGATGAGATTAATATTTGATGAAATAATCATAATTATTGACATTTGTAATTAATTCTAAATGTAAGAAGCATGTGAGGGTGTCCATAGTGAGTTCCTAAATAATAGGGACACATGGGACACTCACATGGTAAGGTGACACTCACCTTGTGTTCAGTTAACTATACGGAGTAACAGTTAACACTGATTGCATGTAAAGATCCTAGGAGTTAGGATTTGATGTTTGCATGTTTGAAGTTTAGTTTAGTTTAGTTCAGATTAGTTTAGTTCAGTTCAGTTCAGTTTAGTTTAGTTCAGAATCAGTTTAGTTCAATTCATTATGGTTCAGTTATCTTTAGTTGCATGAAAGTGCATGTTGCACGCAAGTGCATGTTGCATGCATGTTGGTTATTTTGAGTTGCATGTAGTTAGCTTTAGTTAACTTGGAATGCATGGCTAATAACTTGAGTTGTATGACAGATAACAGGGACTACCTCCAGTTAACAGGGGATGACCATTCTTGCATGAATGGTGTTGAGTAAATGTTTCAGTTAACTATAAAGCACTTGAAGCCAACTTGGGCGCCCAAGATGCTTTATTGGATTTACCTCTCATGCATGATAATATATTTCTGAAGGCTCAGTTAAGAAGGGTTATTTAAGGGCACAAACTTTGAGGAAGAGCTTTGGAATTATCACCGAAGTGAAGGAGAAGTTGTAGCTTCAGTTTGGGACACCTAAATGCATGAAGCACATGTTGTAAGCTTTAGTCTTCATAGAATAACTCAACTTGAAGGAATATGGCGTACCTTTTCAAGGGCTTGAGCTTGTGCATTGTAATTATCACCATTTGGAGATTACAAGGTTGCATATTGTCTCTATATCTCATTCAAGTTGAATAGAGTTTTCATAATTGTTATTGCAGGTGTGAAGAAGATTGGTAAAGATAGAAGAAGCATTCGCGAGCAAGAATTAGAGCTATTTAATTCAAAGATTGAATAATAGAATAATTCTTGGTGGAGTTTTTTCCCGAAAGGCTTTCTCCATGGTATATCTTGTGTGATATTTCTAGTATCCTGTCTAGTTCTTCTATCAAATTCTCTCTACATTCTACAACAATAAAATGGATTAATCAAGATAATCATCGACAAAGAATATATGTAACAAAGAAAATACTTACATTAGATCAGCAATATTAAAGTTTTATAGAGTATTAAGCTAAGAAAACACCTCATTTTTCAACATTTGGTATCAAAGCTGAGGTTGGGTAGTATTGGGATGCCTTTCTCTTAAAGTTTGAAGGATTTATTGGCTTAGTGGGAGCTCTTATTATTTTAGTAATTTTCTAATTTTGGAATTAAGTTTTTGTTACAATGAATTCAAGGTTAGATATTGAAAGGTTCAATGGTTCTAACTATGAAATGTGGAAATTAAAAATGGAAGATCTTCTTGAAGAAAGAGATCAATGGTTAGCGGTTAATAATGAGATAAATACACCTACAACTATGTTAGATAAAGATTGGGCTAAGTTAGATAAAAATGCAAGAGGAACAATTAGATTGTGTCTTGTTGATGTTGTTCTTTTAAATGTTTCAGTGGAAACCAGTGCATATAAATTGTGGAAAAGAATAGGAGACATTTATCAAACAAAGAGTCTAACAAATAAGTTGTATCTGAAAAGGAAATTATATTCATTGAAAATGAAAGATGGTGATTCAGTAGCACAACATTTAAATTCTTTCAATTTAATTCTCAGTTAGTTAACATCCATAGATGTAAAGCTTGAGGATGAGGATAAGTGCATTTTATTGCTTTGCTCTTTACCAGATTCTTGGGAAAACCTAATAGTTGCAATTAGTGGTAATGGTGCAAATCCAAAGATGGACAAGATTATTCCTACTCTCCTATCAGAGGAGATGAGGAGGAAATCTAAAACTGGCTCCCAAGATGCCTTGTTTGTAAGAGGTAGGCCTAAAGAGAAGGAATCTAAAGCAGACAAGAAAGGAAAGGGTAAGTCTAAAGGACGGTCAAAAACCCCTAATAAGAGTAAGGTAAAGTGTTGGAATTGCAAAAAACCTCGACATATTAAAAAGGATTGTAAAAGCAAGAAGAAGAGTACTAATGCTTCTACAGAAAAATCCGATGACAATAATGATGCATTAGTCATTTCTTCTAATATTGTTGTTGATAACTCTTCACTTCTTGATTTAGGTTGCTCCTATCATATGACTCCTAGAAAGGAGTGGTTCTCTAAATATACTGCATATGATGGAGGAGATGTCTTCTTTGGAGACAACATCACAACAAAAGTTGTTGGCGAAGGAGAGGTAAAATTGTGTTTCAGTGATGGTAGTGTTAATACCCTTAATGATGTTTTACATATTCCAGGACTTGCAAGGAATCTACTTTTTGTCTCTAAGTTTAATGATTCTGGAATGCATGTGACATTTGATAAAGGTGGTTGCAGATTGGTGAAAGGGAATATGGTGGTTGCTAAAGGATCTCGGATTGGGACTTTGTTTAAGCTGAATACCTCCAATGTAAATATTTTATCAAATGTAACTGAAGCTGAAAATACATGTATTTTATGGCACCATAGATTGGGCCATATAGGTGAAAAATGTCTTAGGAACATTCTTAATAAAAATTTGGTTGACGGTATTCCTAATTATAATATTGTAAAAAATGACTTTTGTGAGCACTGTGTGTTTGGAAAGCAATCTAGATATAAATTTCCTAGTGGTACAAATAGAGCTAAAAGATTATTAGAGATTATTCACTCAGATGTAATGGGTCCTGTGGATATTGACTCTATTGGAAAATCTAGATACTATGTCACATTTATTGATGGTGTCTCAAGATACACTTGGATATATTTTATGCATAATAAATCTGATGTGTTTAATAAGTTTAAGGAATTTAAGGCTTTGGTTGAGAAACAATCAGATTATAAGATAAAAGTGTTGAGATCAGATAATGGTGGTGAGTATTGTACTAAGGAATTTGATGATTATTGTAAGCATGCAGGAATAGTGAGACAAAAAACTACTCCATATACACCTCAACAAAATGGAGTAGCAAAAAGGATGAACCGAACCTTAATGGAAAGAGCTAGGAGTATGTTAAGTAGTGCTAAGCTTGAACGGTCCTTATGGGCTGAAGTGGTATGTACTTCTTGTTATTTAATCAATAGATCCCCTAGTTCATCTATTGAAGATAAAACTCCTTATGAGATGTGGTTAGGTAAGAAACCTAGTGTTGCACATTTAAGGATCTTTGGTTGTGAGTATTTTGTTCATGTGCCTCAAGAAAAGCGATCTAAATTGGATCCTAAAGCACATAAATGTATATTCATAGGTTATGGTAAAAATGTAAAAGGTTACAAGCTTTGGAATCCACTAACAAGAAAAGTTTCTTTATCTAGAGATGTTATTTTCAGGGAATTTAGAGCTTATTCAGGAGAAGAACAACCAAAGGAGAAGGATACTTCTCGAACAGTGCATTTTGAGACAAAAACTAAGAAGCAACAAGATGCACATGTTGAAGAACAAGTGGATGAATCTCAAGAAGAGAGTTCAGAGAGTTCTTCTAAAATAGAGGCTCAAGATGAGAAAATTTAGGAACCAGAAGAAACTCCTTTAAGGAGATCCACAAGACAACGGAATCCTGTTGATAGGTATAGCCCACCTAATTTTTGTTGTATTTTTTCTTTAATGAGTACTAATGATGAACCCAGTTCTTACAGGGAAGCTTTGTCCTCAAATGAGAATAAGCTTTGGTCACAAGCTATGCATGAGGAAATGGAATCCTTGGATACTTGTGACACATGGGATCTTGAGAGTTTTCCCAAAGATAGAAAGGCCATTGGTTGTAAATGGATCTTTAAAAAGAAGATTGGTGCAGATGGTAATCTCGAAAGGTACAAGGCTAGATTAGTAGCCAAGGGCTACTCCCAGAAAGAGGGAATTGACTTTAATGAAATATTCTCTCCTGTTGCTAAATTAACTTCTATTATATTCTTCTTATCTATTGTTGCTGCTTATGATTTTGAAATTGAGAAAATGGATGTGAAAACTGCTTTTTTGCATGGGAATCTTGATGAGGAGATTTATATGAAGCAACCTAAAGGTTTTGTTGTAAAAGGAAAAGAAGAATTGGTTTGTAGGATAAAGAGATCTTTATATGGATTGAAACGGTCACCCAAAATGTGGTACCAGAATTTTGATGCTTTTGCATTAAAATTTGGTTTTGTTAGGAGTGAGGAAGATCATTGTGTTTATATAAAAAATATTGATGATCAACTTTTAATTATTATCTTGTATGTTGATGACATGTTGTTTATTGGTAACAACAAGGTAATGATCAGAGAATTGAAAGCACAACTCTCAAACACATTTGAGATGAAAGATCTAGGGGCTGCAAAATATATCCTCAGTATGGAGATCAGTAGAGATAGAGGTAACATAAAGCTTTGCTTAAGTTAGAGTAATTATGTTGATACTATTTTGAAAAGATTTAACATGCAGGACAGTAAACCAGTTAATATTCCTTTACCAGTTGGCACAAAGTTAAGTTTAGATACGAGTCCTAAATCTGATTTTGATTTTGAGGAAATGTCTGAAATTTTGTATGCTAGTGCAATTGGTAGTTTAATGTATGCAATGGTCTGTACAAGACTAGATATAGCACAAGCAGTGGGAGTTCTTAGTAGGTTTATGTCTAACCCTAGTAAAGAACATTGGACTTATGTTAAGAGGGTATTTAGATATTTACGAGGGACTTCAGATTACTGTTTAGTTTGTCATGGTTCAAATAATATTAATATTATGAATAGATCATTGGACATGTAGGGGTTTGTTGATTCAGATTGGGCAGGAGATTTGGACTGTCGGAGGTCGACAAGTGGTTATGTGTACACTTTGTTTGGAGCTGCAGTTAGTTGGATGAGTAAGAGGCGGCCCACGGTTGCTCTATCCACCACAGAAGTAGAGTACATGGCTGCCACACATGCCTCTAAAGAGGAAGTTTGGTTACAGAGGCTTGGGTCAGGTATTGGTTTTAATTGCAAGCAAGTTAGGCTTGAATATGATAGTTAGAGTGCTATTTGTTTAGCCAAAAATCCTATGTATCATGCTCGTACTAAACATGTAGATGTTCAGTATCACTTTGTGCGAGAAATGGTTGAGAGTGGGAAAGTATCAATTGAAAAAGTTGACACTTTGATTAATGATGCAGATTATCTTATGAAGCCAATTCCTACATATAAGTTCTTGTGGTGCAGGAAGGCCATTGCCCTTGAGTCTTGTACTTGATTTAAATTGATTATTCCTTGTTTAGAATAATTTCAATGTATAATGTCAAGTGGGAGAATGTTGGAAATAGGTTGCCATTCAATTGCAAATCCTAAACATTAATTATTTCATGTATCTCCTAGATTCTTGGAATGTGTTCAACAACACTAAGATTAAGATGAGATTAATATTTGATGAAATAATCATGATTATTGACATTTTTAATTAATTCTAAATGTAAGAAGCATGTGAGGGAATCCATAGTGAGTTCCTAAATAATAGGGACACATGGGACACTCACATGGTAAGGTGACACTCACCTTGTGTTCATTAACTATCTGAGAGTAGCAGTTAACACTTTTGATTGCATGTAAAGATCCTAGGAGTTAGGATTTGATGTTTGCATGTTTGAAGTTTAGTTTAGTTTGGAGGAGGTTTAGTTGATTCGATTCGGTTTAGTTTGGATTGGAATCAATTTAGTTGATTAGGTTCAATTCGGTTATGGTTCGATTATCTTTAGTTGCATGCAAGTGCATGTTGCATGCAAGTGCATGTTGCATATGCATGTTGGTTATTTTGAGTTGCATGTAGTTAGCTTTAGTTAACTTGGAATGCATGGCTACTAACTTGAGTTGTATGACAGATAACAGGGACTACCTCCAGTTAATAAGGGATGACCATTCTTGCATGAATGGTGTTGAGTAAATGTTTCAGTTAACTAGAAATCACTTGGAGCCAACTTGGGCACCCAAGATGCTTTCTTGGATTTACCTCTCATGCATGATAAAATATTTTTGAAGGCTAGTTAATAAGGATTACTTAAGGGTGCCAACTTTGAGAAGAGCTTTGGAATTATCACGAAGTGAAGGGAAGTTGTAGCTTCAGTTTGGGACGCCCAAATGCATGAAGCACATGTTGTAAGCTTTAGTCTTCATAGAATAACTCAACTTGAAGGAATATGGCATACCTTTTCAAGGGCTTGAGCTTGTGCATTGTAATTATCACCATTTGGAGATTACAAGGTTGCATATTGTCTCTATATCTCATTCAAGTTGAATAGAGTTTTCATAATTGTTATTGCAGGTGTGAAGAAGATTGGTAAAGATAGAAGAAGAATTATCAAGCAAGAATTGGAGCTATTGTAATCCAGAGATTGAATAATAGAATAATTCTTGGTGGAGTTTTTTCCCGTAAGGGTTTCTCCACGGTATATCTTGTGTGATATTTCTAATATCCTGTCTAGTTCTTCTATCAAATTCTCTCTACATTCTACAACAATAAAATGGATTAATCAAGATAATCATCCACAAAGAATATATGTAACAAAGAAAATACTTATGTCATTAGATCAGCAATATTAAAGTTTTATAGAGTATTAAGCTAAGAAAACACCTCATTTTTCAACAGATTTGTCACTTCCCCTTCCAATTGCATCCTTACTTCGTGATATGGGTTTCCTCCTTGAGCAGGGATTTCTTTTATCACCCCTTTTGTGATACGAGTTCTCCTCCTCGAGCAGGGTTTGCTTTTATCACTTATACTTGAAGGTGCGAGTTCTACTCTTAAAGCGGGTTTTTCTCTCACCACACGCTTTGTCCATTTCGGTTCATCTTTCTCTCTTTCTTTATCTATTTAGCTGTCCATGGAGGTGGGAACACCAAAATGGGGGTTTGACTGAGGAAAATCCCTATACAGCCCCAACATTCTTTCCAGATATTACACTTACAGGTATTGAAGACATTCACATGCTGAAAGTTTCATCATTTGCATGGTTGTAAGAATTTCCTTCATTTCTTCTCCTTATCTTTATCATTTTTGTTTCACTTCATTTCAGTTCTATTACTTTCTTGTATTCTAGAATTTCTTAACAATTAGAGTAGAAGTATCCAATTTGTCATTTTCTATGATAAACTCATTCTTTGTTCTGTACGAGATGCCAGCGCACCTATGGTATGTCAACGCATCGCGCTATCGTTCATATTCCCCGTTGTCATCCTTTGGTTGAGAGCTTGTCAGCTTGTCCAAAAAATCTCTATGACCTGCTCATTCAGATTCTGAAACTCTCGTTGTTGTTCATTGAGTTAGTTTAGGGTAGTTCGCCCCATGAGGCTCTCTAAATGAAGAGAACTCGTGAGTAGAAAATCCCCCTTCTCTACATTTTGGTGAACCCGACGTGAAGAGAAAAAATCTTTCAAAAAACTAGGAATTTATTTACCCCTACTTGGCAGGGTCATAACTTTTGACTCGATGCTCAGAATTCATAACCGTTTGCACCATTGGAAAGGTCTCCTAGAGAACTAGTTTTAGGGACCAATGCAAATTCTAACCTAAAATTCCACTCCGAAGACCTCCGAAAACACGAATTACTATAACATAGAAAGTACCAAAAAAAATCGTAATGAATTTAATATCTTCTTTTCGCTTCTTTTTTGCTCTTTTCTTGGAAGATTCTCCTCCTACTAGTGAGGAGGAAGCTTTTATTTTGATTTTTATTCCCTCTCTGGTAACCAAGGAAATGAATTATGCTCTTATCAAACCCATTACCTTGAAGGAATTGGAGGAGGTTGTGTTTCAGTTGAAGAAAGGAAAGGCTCCAAGTCTTGATGGGTTTCTGGCTGAGTTCTTCCAGGAGTTTTGGGAGGCGATTAGTTCGAACTTGCTGGAGGTTGTTCATGTTTCTCAAAGGAATAAGCAACTGTTGTGTGCCATGAATGCCACTTTTCTTACCCTTATCCCTAAATATGAGTGTGTTGATTCTTTGGGTCTCTTTATACCAATTGCTTTGTGCAATGTGGTGTACAAAATAATCACCAAACTAATTGTTGAGTGTTTGAAGCCATGGCTGAATAGGTTGATTTATGAGGAACAAGGTGGATTTGTTACTGGTAGATAGATCCTAGATGGTGCTGTCATTGTAGCCAAGACCAGTAATTCTATGGCTTCTTCCAAGGAGAAGGCTATGTTTATTAAGTTGGACATGGCCAATGCATATGATCGTGTAAAATGGTCTTTCTTATCCAATATTTTAAGGGCTTTCATATTTAGTAGTAATTGGATTGATTGGGTCATGTGTTTTGTTACCTCTTCTTCTTTCTCCATTCTTATTAATGGGGAGGCTTCTGACTTGTTTGTGGCAACTAGGGGCCTTCGGCAAGGGGATCCTTTATCCCCCTATTTGTTCATTCTGATGGTGGAAGGATTGGGAAGATTCATTAAATCTCAAGTGGAGTGTGGTCTTATTCAGGGATGGAAGTGGGGTAATGATTTTCCTTCTCAAACACATCTGTAGTTTGTAGATGACACTGCCTTGATGGGGTTGGCTAGAGTGGATGAAGCGGTTAACTTGAGGAAGACTTTGGATTGTTATTTGGTTGCTTCGGGGCAAAGCATCAATGAGCATAAATCATGTATTTCCTTTTTTAATACCCTGAAGCCTATTCAACAAAGAATTGCTAAGATTTTAAGGTTTCAGATCAAGGTTCGCTTCCCTTCAGTTGTCTTGGTCTTCCTCTGGCAGTCCATTCGCTCCCATGGGGTTACTAGTAGGATGTAATTGATAAATTTTGTCATTGGACTCACAGGTGGCTCTCTTCGGCTGGTAGAGTTACTCTCCTGAAGTCCATGGTTTAGGCCCTTCCGATATACAAATGTTTCATGTTGTCTGCCCCTGCTAGTTTCATCAACGACTTTGAGAGTCTTTCTCATTAGTTTCTCTATTATGGTAATCTTCTTTCGTAGAAGTGGAGCTTAGTCAAGTGGGAGGTTGTGTGTCAGCTGTAGCAGGAAGGTGGTTTGGGATTACAAAGGGAAAATTGGAATGGTCAAGCCTTGGCAGCTAAGCTTTATTGGCATTGGTGTTCACAACAACATCAATGCTGGGCCAAGATCCTTACTTACAAATATCTAGGGGATGTGGAGAGCATGGAGGTGCCTAGATTTAGTCTTACAGGGAATGGTTCCATGGTGTGGAGTACTCTCAAAAGAGGTGCCAAGTTGGTTAAACATGGTCTTTTTTGGATCTGCAACAGAGGCTCAAATGCTCTTTTCTGGTATGATTCTTGGGATGGTTTCCCCCCTATCTTGTCTTCTCATCCTCACTTACAAGATTTATGTAGGATCTTTTTGGAGATGGGGTGGAGTAGAGTGATGGACTTTAAAGGTCCTCAGGCTTTAGGGAAGGCTATTGGGTTTAGGTGGAAGGACCCATAGGAGTGGCTGCCAGGGGGTTTCATTGAGGATCGACAAAAGAGTTGGCTTCTATCTTGGTTGGAAGGGGTTGCAGTTCTCTTCCTGAGAGGGATGTTCTTGCTTGGGGTCATGATCTGAGAGGTAAATTCTATGTTGCCTCTAGCTATCAATGTTGGATAAGCAAGCTTATGGCAGCGTTGGGGTTTCTTGGTGGAAACAGGTTTGGAATAAATTTTCGTGGCGCAAATGCAACTTTTTCTCTTGGTTGGCAACTTATAATAAGTGCTTGACTTGGGAAAATATTTGGAAGCGTGGGATTTAGGTCCCTTCAATGTGCTTCTTGTGTTTGAATAATGAAGAGACTTCCTCCCATCTCTTTTTTTAGTGTCCCTTTGCTAGGACAATTTGGAATTTGTGGTGGGAGGCTTGGAACCATCAATGCAGACATGTCTCGTCCTTAGAAGAATTCTGGCGAGGTCTTGGAGTCTCTCCTGTTAAGACTTCCTTCTTATAAATTGCTTGCTCCATTGGTCCCAGTTTTATCATCTGACACATTTGGTTGGAGCGAAACTGTGGGATTTTCTTGGATAAGAAGCTTAAGGAGGGTCAGGTGTGGTTATGAGTTTTGGGAGCTCTTCAAGAGACTTTAGCTATCAAATGTGATTTGTTGGTTCCTATGGACCCTGATGATGCAAGAGTGGTCCAATGCTTGGGGGTTTTGGTTGGTGGTAATGTTAGGCCCACGCCTAGTCTCGAGTAGAGTTCTAGAGGAAAGATCTCTAGGGAGGGACATTGGATGCCCCCTCCTACTGGGATTCTAAAAAATTAATACTGATGGGTCTACTAGAGGCAATCCTGGGCATGCTGGGGTTGGTGGAGTGGGTAGGGATAGTTCCAAAGTGGTTGAGTTTTTCTTCTCTGAGTATAAGGGGCAACATTCTAATAATCTTATGGAGGTGTTGGCTATTCTTTTAGCTTTGAAACGGGCTTGTGCCCTTGGTTGGAGGAGAGTTATTTGCAAATCTGACTCTCAAATTGTGATTGACTTGTTGAACAAGAGTCAAGTTGATAATGTTAGCTAGCAGTTAGCTCTAGTGGTTAAGCAAATCACCTGTCTTGGTAGAGTTCTAGATTCTATCACCTTCTGCCATATCCCACGGGAATGGAATAAGGTGGCTGATGGGCTAGCCAAATGGGCTGCAGAGAAGATGGGGAACTGGATTGTGGATGATTGGGACAATCTGCTTGGGGATCTTGCTAAGAATTTGGAGGATTTGGTTACGAAAGATATGAGATGTTTCTTGGGCACTGCTTGAGTGCTTTCTTGGTGTTTTTTCCCCTATGGGGGGTTCTTGTGCTTTCTTGTCTAGTTTTGCTTTGTTTGATCAATAAAGTTCTTACCCTCTTTTATTAAAAGAAAATATGAAAAAATCCATGGATAGCTGTGAAGAGCTCTAAAAGATCTTTCCAATGCTATAAGAATCATGAAAAAGGATAAATTGATCAAAAGTTGTGAGATCAAGAGTGAAAACAATGCACCTGACTTTGATAGGTTATGGAGTGCATCAACGAAGAATTCTGAGAAAAATATTTGCACCATTAGATAGTGCTTAGAACCAACCTTTCAACAATATCTTGCTTGCCCAATTTTGATACCTAAGTGAAAATTTATTGCTATTTTCTCAAAGTTTCTTGTTGCAATTTTTTTTTTTAGCTCCTAGAGGTTGGGCATTGATTGCCCATGTGACCAAAGGGTGGCAGACTCGGTTGTGGGTGACTAACACTAGCAACGAGTTGTTGTAGTTAGGACTACTACCTCGCTAGCGATTTGTGGGTGCTACTACTATTGGCAACACTTTGGTGAGACATTGAGCTATTGGTGGGCACCACTCGTGGTGGTGGCACTATAGTGAGCCGTTGATGGCCTTAATTTTTTTTAAAAATAATATGTACAGACTATATAGGGGCCGTACTATCCTTGCATAATTTTTTCCCCCTTAGGAGCTCATAACAACAAAATTGGACAAATTTATAGTCAAAGTCATTTACTCACCTTTTTGAACGCTATGGTGAGCTTTGTTTTGCTCTAGCACACACCAAAAAATTTCTCAAGTTTAAAACCTACAAAAAAAAAAGAAAATTACAAATTTGATGTACCTGTAATCCTAGTTGAAGAAAACCCTCAAAATTCGACAAGGGGTTTGCTAAATCGATGCTTTGATACCAAATTAGAATTGTGAAAACACACAAGATGCAGGATCAAACAACAAACAAGAACACCTTCCATGCACGAGAGTTGCAAACAATGATTTTCTATTTCCTCAACACGAAAAACTTATAGGAGATACCAAGAGCTTTCACTAAACTTCTAAAAGCTCGATGAGACATAATACAATGAAGGAGAGTGTTAGGAATTGTAGAGAAGAATGAGGAGATTAAATTACCAATTATATGTAGATTTAAATAACAAAACAAAACAAAGAAATGAAATTCATAGATGCGCAAGACAACAAGAATTAATGTGGTTCACCCTTTTTCTTGGGCTACGTTGACAAACAATAGTCCATTCTATTAAAATTCTAGCAAAATACAACTATATTTAGTTGCAGCAATAAGCTGCGTATCCATTCACCAATTCACCATGAATACTCCCAAAATTTTGCATTCACAAATGCCTTGTACAGTGTTCCATGTACTCTCCACTAAAACCATGACTTTCCACCTTCATCTGCACGTTGTTCATTCTACCTTCTGCATACACCTCGTTCAAGCTTCAAATGCTTTATGCTATGACAGTTAATTTCTAGTTCGTGTGACCATTTTGAATTACAATCCGTAGTAAGAAAAAACTCATAATTTTAGGTAGTTATGAGTTGGTTTTCAAACTGAAAACAATACAAATTTGAAACAAATTCTTTATTAAAATATAAGGAAAATTTTGATTTGGGGCACTACCCTCAAGCCTTGGACTTCGCAGGAGGGGCTTTGCCCCTTGCACTCCCTCATTAATTAGCTTGGGGGGAAACACGTCAGATAAAGTGGCCAAAATTGAAACTCCAAAGGTTGATCAAGATCTATAGACCAATAAAGAGGCTTATAAGAGTAAACCCTAAATGAGAAAGGGATTATATCTTGACAAGCATCAAAATCACATGTGATGAGACATAATGATCTAATAGTAGTTCAATATTAATAAAAAAACACTCCTAAGTTTAGCTTAAGTGCATAAGTGAAATTAACCTAATAATCAATAAAAAAATAATTAATTACTAGCTAATGAATGACTAGTCTAATAAACTTGAGTGCAATGAATACTCCCAACACTATACCAAAAGATGAGGTTGGGTAAAATTTAGACTCCTCATTTTGATACTACATTATGTGATAAAATTAAATTCATGCTATGACTAAATTTTGATAAAATTGATACTCTTTATTTATATTAAGCTAAAGATAAGACGATATTCATGCCCTAATTAAATTTAAGAGAATGGATATTCCACCTGATACTAAACTCAAGGATAAAGTCATTAAAATCTTATGGTAATAAATTCCACATAAGTAATACGCATACTCGTTAATACAAAACAAATAATTTATTGCAATGGTTGCCCTTTTCTTCTAGTAAGTCAACACCGCAAAATGGATTGCTAAGGTGTATAGAGTGGTTATTCATAAGTTGTATGAGCGGGTTAGAGCTAAAATCAAAACTAAAGAGGGTATGTCTAAGTGCTTTAGTAGTGACATTGGGGTCAAGCAGGGTTGTCCTTTATCACCCACTTTGTTTGGTTTATATATTGATAACCTTGAAGAATGGTTAAACAAATCTATTTGAGAAGGGATCCAACTAGCGAGGTATGTGGTGAAGTTACTTTTGTATGTAGATGATCTTATTCTTATTACAAGAACTGCCCATGGTTTGAGAGAGCATTTGAAGGCTCTTGAACTTTTTTGCCAAGAGGTAGGGATGCAGGTGAACACAAGAAAGACCAAAGTCATGATTTTTTCTTTGAAAAGGAAGAAGCAACAATTTAACTTTATCTTTGAGGGAAGTTCGTTGGAGATAGTGGAAGAATACAAGTACTTAGGAATTAATTTTCATGATAGGCTTAGCTAGGTGACTTGTAGAGAAAAAAGGATACAGGGAGGGTGGGGAGCTTCTTTCATACTACATAATAGGTGTAGGAAAACAAAGTTATGGGATTGGAAAGCCAAGAATATCCTTTTTAGTTTGTTGGTTGTGCCGGTTGTCCTCAATGGTTGTGAAGTTTGGGGGAATAACATGTCAACTCACAACTAGCGGTAAGTGGAAAGAATCGAAAAAAATTTAATTACCACTACTCTCAAGGTCAAATCAACAATCCCCTCTGAGATCCTTCTGGCTGAAGTGGGCATGATTCTAATGGAAGTGTTAACAATAATTCGTTTACTAAGCTATTTAAATAAGGTTGATAACATGGATAAGCATCAATGGCCCAAGTTGGTTATTGAGGAAGAATTAAAATGTAGGAAAAAGACTTGGATGAAGCAGAACAACAAGTGGTTGAGGAAGTGGGACAAACTGCACGAATGTCCTAAAACTATCAAAGAGATAAAAAAGTTTGTGTTAGAAAAGTTCAGGACTACCATTGGACAAATCAGATTGGTCATAAAAAATGCACTATATCAAAGAGTTCAACCCCAATTGGGAATATGATGGCAAACTCTACTTGAGGGATGTAGTTAAGGGAAAAGCTAAAATATTAGTGGCATAGTTGAAGATTGACTCTCATCATCTTAGGTGTGAGACAGCTAGATGGACAATCCCCAAGGAAGAATGGTAAGAAAGAACTTGTATTTTCTGCAACAAAGGGGTGGTTGAAACTGAACAACATTTCATCTTTGAATGTGCAGCGTATGAGGATACCTGTATTCATTTCAAAAACAATTTGAAGGTGGGTAGTTTGAATGAACTATTTGAGGCAAGACTTCACAAAACGACAGGCTTCTTCATCAAGATTCATAATAAAAGAGTTGCCATCGAAAAAAACTTGATGAAGTGTTAGTGTTGGTGTTGGTCTCCAACAGATCCCTTAGACAACTTGATTTCATGAACGCCATTAAAATTCCTTCATTCATTTACTATGAAATTAAAAATAAAAATAAAAATTAAACCAAAACATCATATCTCCGAAGCTTATCGCATGACAATGGCTAAAAGTTTCCCACGACTCCCTCTGCTCCCCAAAATAAAATAATGCAGTCATTTCTAGCATTTGTCTCAAAGCAAGAGGCAAATTCAATCTGCTGAACCAATAAATAAATAAATGGCAGTACGCTGTTTCTGTTTAAACAAAATACAAACCCTCAACCTCACCCCAATATTCATCTCCCGCTCAATCCAGCTGCAACGAGGAGGTTGCGGGTTCACATCTCTTCGAGCGTATCAGAAATTACTTGCTGGTACGGTGCTCTCCAGGCCGTTAAACGAACTATGGGTGAGCAAGAGCGAGAGCTTATCAGAAATAGGTCAAAAGAGAGGAGCGTCTTTGCGGACGAAAGCCCGAAGGAGGAGGTGGCAGATGCCGACCGTGACGAAACCTTTGCCGGAAAAAATAGAGAAGGAACTGGAGCTGGAGGTGCAGATTGGGATCGAAGAGGAGATACCAGAGGATGACCAAGAGGTTTTGGTATGATTTTTTTATTTTATTTATTTTTCTGTAAAACAAGGTTTATGAATAAATTGTGAACAAGAATCGGAAAGAGCTGTTTCAAACTGCGCTTTGTATTTTTTAAATTAAAATATAATTGTTGTTTTAAATCACATTTTGCCTTTCTTCCTGTTATTAAGTAAATCCTCCCCGAATTAGAAAATCTGACATTTGCAATTAGAGCTTGTATATTTTTTAATATCTTAAATTATAGGCGTCGTTTATGAAAAACATACGAACACAGTCTTTCTTTTTGGTTTTTTTCATATAAAATATTGACAAGTTTTTTTAATCAAGATCTATAGTTAAAGATTAGTATAAAAAAGGGTATGGAAACCTTGTTAAGGTTTTATTTGGTACTATTCTTGTATCTTTGGTTGTGTTAGCATGATTCCTTTTGCTGCTTTTAATCCTATAGACTATTTGCTCTTGGGGACATTATTAAAATTAAAATATCTTATTCATTCAAGAATTCAAAACATTGACGTTTCAAATGTGCTTTATATCAGTTCAATATATTAGGGTTTCAAGTAGTCTGTAGGATGGGAGACAATTTTTGGGACGTAATTAGTTTTTCCAAAATTTGTGGATGATGTGGACAGTTAATAAAATCATATATAAAAATTAATTAATTAATTTTTTTTTATTTTTTTTGATGAATAGGCAGCTATCTATATTAATAAATAATATAAAAGTACATATTCACAAAAAAAAAGTGGGTGGTAAAAAGGCACACCCCCTGAGTCAAATGGGCCACGCCCAAAAAAACTAAATGATCAAGTTTTTAACAAACATAACAAGAAAAAGGCCATCAGGTGGCCAGAGCAGTGCCAACAGAGCCAGGAGGGTCTTTGTCATCCTTCTTCCCCCATATATTAGCGGGGTCAGGAGGAGGACCCCAACCATCATTAGTATCTTGATCTTTATCTTTATCTTCATCCTCGTGACAAGGCAAGATTGCAAGAGTCAGCTGCAATTTTTTTTTTACCAAAGTCTGGCCAACCAGAACCAGAAGCAGGAGTATCATCAGAGGGCCATTGAGAGCCGCCACCACCACTACTTGACGCCCTGCCAGAGGGCCATTGAGAGCCGCCACCACCACTCCTCGACGCCCCACCAGAGGGCCACCCCTGGCCAACCCGTGGCGGAGGAGAACGGGGCTGTCGAGGAGGGCGAGAATCCCGTCGAAGAGGAGGTTGAGAGCGGGGATGCACAGAATCACGCCGTTGCTTGCCTCGAGAAGGCGACCGACCGCGGGAAGAAGAGGGCGAGGTGGGGACCCAGACAACAGTACACGGGGCATTGCTCCAATGGTCCAAGAGCACCTACAGGTGAGCAACTTCAAGAGCCACTTTGTTGGCTTGCACCTGAATTTGTAATAACACATTAGAACAAATTATAGCTTTTGTATACAAAGGAACCTGATAATCCAATTGAGAATGAGCAAATATGCAGGCATTTCTTTCTTTCCAGATATTGAAGAGGATTTCCACCCTGAAAGTGTGCCAAAGCTGGGTACCAGGAATCTGGGCAAATCACCCAACAAAATCATATGCTAGGAGAATAGCTCCGGCCTAAATGGCTGAAAGAAGTCATGAATCCAAGTCCAATACTATTGGGCTTTGGGATAAAACCAAAAAAGATGTTTAAAAGTCTCAGCCTGCCCACAGAAAGGGCACCGAGGGTCATGGACCCCCAAGTGGATAAGCCGAGAGCCCACAGGCAAGCCTTGGAAAAGAACACACTAGGCAAAATGGGCTAACTTCGGCTCAACACTTGTAGACCAAGTGGCAGCGAATTTTTTACGCCAAACAGGAGCGGGAGATTGGAGAAGCCACCTCTGGTTCAAACTCTAGATCATGGGAAAATGGGGTGAAAGCTAGTTGTAACCAAGCCTAGGTTTGTAGTTCCTGAAAGGAGTATCTGGGTACCACTTCCAGTCCTTCCACCAAGGTTTACACCCACGAATACCAATTCTATGACGCATCTCATCTGGAATAGCACTCACTAGACCATCAAAAGTAGTACAGTCTGGGTTCTGAAGCCTGTGCATGGCACGAAACTCGTCCCATTGCATAATGCGCATGGTGGGTCTATGAAAAAGCTGTTGGAGGGTTTGGATACCCTTGTGAAATTTGAGAGCTTTAAGCCAGGACACTTTAGCCAAAGGTTGATCATTGTGGGCAAAAAGAGGCGACCACCAGATGTTTTGCTGGTTAAGTGATAGCCCATCACGAAAACTAAAGCCAACCCACCGAAGCCAAGGTTTGATAGCTTCCCAGGCACGCCAAATGCTTTTGGCAACAAAAGTACCAACAATCTAAACTGGTTCCTTCATGACCAGATGGGTCTAAAAACCAATCCCCTTCCAGGCAGGTCTATGTAAAGGAAAACCAGATTGAATACAATGGCGGAGAAGAATTTTTCAGGCCTCATCCCCAGTAAGGGCACGAATAAATCCATTTAACACACAAGGCAGTCCCTTGCCTTTGGGTAGAGAGCAATCCCAAACCTCCAGAATCTCTGGGGAGACAGCAGAATTCCCAAGCAACATGATGAAACCCTCTATGGGTATTAGAAGAGGCCCAAAGAAAGTCTCAGAGCAGCTTCTCAAGTTTGCTATAGGCAGCCTTAGAAGGCGCCCAACAAGAGGAATAATAAACATGGGTGGCGGCCAAAACTTTCGAGCGGACTTGAAATTTCTCTGCTAGAGACAGGGGCTTGGTGATCTAGTAAGCCAACTTCTGCTCAACCCTGGAAAGCATAGCTTGCCATAGCTTAGCTGGGGATGCCTAAAAAGCAAAAGGAATGCCCAAGAATCAAAAGATTTCTCCTAGCCCAATCCACTTCCAACCATACGGTTGAAGCCAAGAAGGGCAAGGCAAGACTGATTGTCTGAAACAAAGAGTTTTGTGCCATTGAATGGCAGAGCCAGAGGCGAGACAAAAAATATTAAGGCAGTCAAGCGCCGCTTGAATGTTCTCCTCGTCCTCCAAGAGAGTGAGGAAAGAGTCATCAGCAAAATGGCCATTGACAAGCTGAGCTTGAGAGTTCGGCAACGAGATGCCTTTAACATGATGGGAAACCGCATTGGCCAAAAGATAACCAAAGCCTTCAACAACAAGCACATACAGAGAACGAGCAAGCGGGCAACCCTGCCGAATGGAACGAAAGAGGCCAAAGGCAAAGGACTGCCGGCCATTGATGGTAATGCAGGGCCGAAGCGTCGCAAAGAGCATCCGAACAAACTGAATAAAATTGGGCCCAAAACCCAAGGCTTGTAGCATAGCAAAGATAAACGGCCATTCAATGTGATCATAGGCTTTGGCAAAATCAATCTTGATAAATATGGCTTTCTGATTGGAGTGCCGAGCCCATTCCATGACTTGCCAAACAATGATAATGTTATCTAAAATAAACCTGGACTTGATGAAACCAGTTTGTTCTGGGCGCACAATCTGAGGTAAAAGATGGCGAATTTTTAAGGCAAGAGCTTTGGCGATGAATTTGTAGGAGACATTGAGAAGCGTGATAGGCCGCCAGTTATAAATGTCTTCGAGATCACCATTTTTAAGTATGAATTTATTATTGCCTTTGTTTATTAAATCCCCTGGAGAGTTAGCATAGAATGCTTCTAAATAGACATGATGTAAATATGGGCCAACACAATCCCAGAGGGCCTTGTAAAATTCGCAAGGAAATCCGTCAATCCCTAGGGCTTTATCATCAGCCATGGTGTGCACTGCTTCTTTCATATCATCAATTGTTAACAATTGATCACAATAATTTTTTTGGGCTAAAGAAAGCCTATGTGGCAAAACAGTGAGGCAATCCTGGAGGGCTTGCTATCGCTCTGGCGTGGGGTCTTGAGCAGTGAACACTTGTTCATAGTGACACATGAAAGCCTGGAGAATGTTAGGCAACTCTGAAAGCACCTGTACGACATCTTTAATTTTTTTAATGCCTGGGGAAGAGTGTCTGGCATGCAAGGCCAGAAAAAACTCTTTGGAGGCACGATCACCAATTTTAAGCCAATGAAGATGTGCCTTGATTTGCGCGCCTCTGGCGGCATAACTGTCAACAATTTGCTTTTTGTGCCTTAATTCCGCCACTCTAACTTGCAATTATGGGGAAAAGGGGCTGGACGCTAAAGCCTTGGTAGTTGAGCGCAAGTTGGCAGTGGTAGCCTCATAAGACCGCTGGCGAAAAATGGCCAGCTGGCGCCCATAAATGCGCAAAAATCTAGCAATGCAAGTGATAGCATCATTCCACCAAGTAATCCAGCTTGTATGATGGGCTGGCCTGCATTCCAAATTCTAAACTCTGCGAATGTGGGCCAGGGTAGGCTTGTGGTAGAGTAAAGACGTGTTAAGAAAGAATTGAGTCTTACATGTGCGAGGCTATCAAAACTCCCATTCAATGTGAAAGAAAATGGGGAAGTGGTTTGACAAAGTCACATCCACTAACGGCTTAACCGGAAGGGAAGAGTTGTCAAAAGAGAAAAAAAATTGAGCCGAGATCATGGCACGATCGAGGCATTTAAAAATTCTGTCAGAACCAGCCTTGTAATTACACTAAGTGTGCTAGAGAGAATGAGAATGGTGGTGGTTGATGTTGGTATCAAAAAGTTCCAATTTATTGCTCATGTAGAACCACACCTCTCTTTCACCAACTGCCCATCTGAAAGGCAAGGTGCCATCTTTGTCATATGCCATCTCAACCATATTGAAATCCCCACA
>VDFB02041642.1:259978-270213 GCA_007258455.2 Sequoia sempervirens
GGTCCCTAGTTTGTCCACTCTTCTTTGCTTGTCTTCTAACCCTGGACTAGAGATTTTGTTGTCTTTAATGAGAAAGCTTTATGCGTCCCTATTTGAGTGGAGTTTACTTGTTTAACCTTATTGTATTGGAATTTTTTGACACAAATATCTGCCTCATTAGGCTCTATTGTGTGTGTCAAACCAAATAGGTTCTTCTCGGCTCAACCCCAAAAGGAGGACTATGTAGAAGTGAATCTCTCCAAGGATTTAAAGGAGACAGTAGACATCCAAACTGAGTAGATGAGATACACTCTGCATGTTCTATATTTAAATTTTCCCAATACTTGCTATCGATGTCAATCTTCTAAGAATAAGATCCAAGATTGCCCTTTGGCATCTCTATGTTCTAAGTTCAACACCCAACCTGCCTTTGGATCTTCGCCTCTTGGTTGGTTTACAATGGAAAATCACAAAGCCAAGAACGTTGGTAATAATGGCCCCACAACTAAGCCATCCTCATGCTCTAGGGATCAATCCTCAAAATCTCAAAGTACAATTTCAAAACCTCCAAATATGATGAAATTTGTTGACTCCCCTCATGAGGAGGTGTCTATTGATGCAAAATTCTCTCAAGCACCACTACTGGTGTCAATTTGGCATCTCAAAAAGCCACCATTGCTTGACGTACTTCCCCACCCCTAGCTATGCAACAAAGGTACCACAATCGTCAAGGCAAATGGAAGGAGAATATGAGCCAAAGAAATATGTCCAATCTAGCCTTCCATCCAAATTGGCACCTTTAGTTTAGAGGAAGCATTTTTACAAAATAGTTACTCAACTCTAGATGAGTTTGATAACAAGGAGGTAACTCTCGACACTCGTTCATGAATTGTCTTCCTTGGGACATTTGAGGTCTAACGAACCTCCCATAGAAGTATTTTTTTCTGACACTTAGCAACACATTCCAAGTCTAAACATTCTTTGTTTACAATAGGTTAAAATTTCTTGTTTTTTGCTTTCTAAAACATGCCATCTTATTTGGCCTTCTTGTCATTTTTTGTGTAGCAATCATGAAACTAATCATGGTGATGTTACCACCTTTCTCTCTCCTATATGTTGTCAACACTTAGTTGATTAGGGTTGTGATCCCACCAACTGAACATTCTAGGCTCTTTTCAACATTAATAATGATTCCTTTGGAGTTATTAATGTTTATGCCACGAATGATGTTGTTGAAAATCTACTCTCTCAAGATGGATTGCAATTTCAACGTCTACCACTACTTGGGTTTTGTGCGATGATTTTAATATGATTGAGATGACTTATGATGAATGTACAACACTACATATGCATTGGATAGCTAGCAAAAGAGAGCCATGTTACTGCATGCAAAATAAATTGGGACTTTAATACCCCAAAGTTGGAAGTGATAGGGTTCTCAAGCAGCTAGATTGAGCCATGTTGTCTACTCAATCATTATTTTGTTTTGTCATTTGTCACTATTTTCCTATGGAACCTTTGTTGAATGTTGTCCTTTCAGACCACTTTCCAATACAATTTTGTATTAAACAACTTGCCAAACCTAGGCCATGAAGACTCAATTTTTTCTACATACGTAGTTGCTCACTCACAAGGCCACATCAACTCATATTCAATATGTTTGGAATTTGGGCCATGCCCCATACATGAGACGAGTTGGATAGCCTGGTGGAATGATGCTATCAATCATACCTCTTGCTTCTTTTGCATTTATGGGTGTCAAGTTGCCCTTTTTTGCAATCATTCTTATAAGACCACCACCTCGAAGCTCGACTAAGCCACCACCAATTTGGAAGCTTAGCCTTCCAACTCAAAAGCTCAATTTTGAGTGGTTGTGTTCCATCATTAGAAACAATTTGCAAACGTCCACTCTACTCGTGGTGCACAAATCAAAGCTTAGCTTCATTAGCTGATTGGAGGCAAGGTCTCTAAATAATTTTTTCAAGCTTTACAAACTCATTATACATCTCAAGCCATTAAGAAAATAAAGGAGGGGCAGCAACTCTTTACTAAGCTTCCAAACATTCTTCAAGGCTTTTGTCCAACATTACAAGCAAGTTTTTACTACTAATGTATACTCCAACTAATAACATTGCTCTACAATAGTGCCTAATTGAAGTTCCTTGTCAAGTTTTCACATTTCAATGCATTCTTTGTGATCAAATTCTCACTAAGGAAGATTTGTGCGAGGTCGTGTTCTATATGTCCAATGACAAAGCCCTTGGCTTGGACAGATTCATGTGTGAGTTCCATAAAACTTTTTAGGGTATTGTGGGTGAAGACTTTCACAAGATATGTCTGGAAGCTTTTCATGAGGATTCTTTAGGACACATAATGAACAAAGGCAACATTAAATTCATAACTAAAACTCACAAATTAGAGGTAGCATGTAATTAGTGACCCATCACCTTATTAAATGTCTCCTACAAGATCATTGCCAAAGCTCTTCTCAAGCTAAGGCCACTCCTTCCCCAACTAATCAAGCCTAAATAAATGGTTTTATCAAGTCATAACACATCCTTAACAACATTATTGCTCTTTGGGAAAGGATGGAATGGGCTTGGCATTCTTAGCAACCTACAATGTTCATCAAAATTGACTTTACCAAGGCTTTTGACCCCATTGAATGGCCCTTCATTTTTGCCAAGCTTCAATCACTTGCCTTTGGGCCCCATTTTATTCAATCTATTCAGATGCAATTCACCAACGCCTCATCTTGCATCACCATTAATGGCCAACCATCCAAATATTTTGGGTTGTTTTAGTCTATCCACCAAGGATGCCCTTTAGCTCCTACACTTTGCATGCTTGTTGTTGAAGGCTTTGGCTATCTTTCGACCCACAGGATCTCCCACAAGCTAGTTAAAGGTATTGTGTTGCACAATTCATCTACTCAACTGGTCAATGGGCATTTTGATGATGATTCTTTTCTCACTCTTCTTGAGGTCGGGAATATATCAAATAGGCCCTTCTTTATCTTGATATATTCTAAGAAGCTCCTATGTCAAGTATTCACAGCAAAAGATTCAATGAAGAGAATATTTTCTTCCCAAACCTAACCATTGACTCCTTTCAATTGAAAAAGGTTGCTTTCTATTGATCACTAAGCCTCCTTTGGCTAGTGAACTCCAAATCTAGGATGCAAGCTCGCTTCAAAGTTGCACCTTAGAAGTTGTGCATCCGCAGAGTTTCTTGATCATTAGTAACACTCCCAAACAACTCCCAAAGTCCTACTATTGCCAAACAGCATTGAGGGATCCCAATATCAAGGCTCTCAACCACAAGGTTTTAAGGATTGTGCTACATACAAATGGTTTCAACCCTCTCAACCACCTTCCACCTCTTCTCATGGGCATGGTGCTCCTAGCTAATCAAATTCTAGCAAGTTCCCTCGCCCAGAGTTAGCTATTTCCCCTATTCATACTCAATAGCATGCTGAAGACCAAGAGGAGAAGGGTTCTCTTATTGGTTGGGAGCCTATCAATGATAGTTCTATCCCCTCTAATGTATAGGGCAAACTTGATGACTATGACCCCCCTCCTACCAATGGTGCTCTCACCACTTAGTGGTTTTATTTTTGTTTATGATCAAGCTTTGCCTTTTGTGTGTTTTTGCCTTTTGTTTGGACTTGGCCCCACTTAGACTTTGAGGGTGTTTTTTTTACCACCCACCCCTTTTCTAAGTGTATTATTATATTTTTAGTTAATAAAAAGTGTTATACAACTTATTCATCAAAAAAAGTTTGTTTTAAGCAACTACCGACATTTTATAATTTTATCAAGGCTACAAACATTTTATTTTAACTTGAATTTTACAGCCATGTTTTACCACCAATGCAAATAGTAATAGAGAACAACAAAACAAAAAATAAACCACTTTTGAGAGATCACTTTTGTCACCACTTTTATGATAGTTAAGTACATGCTCTAATAGCCATCACTTGTTATATTCATGTTTGTACTTCTAAATGGGAAGAAAACAGTAATCCTTTGTGTTCAAAATGATCACAATGTGTTTTCATTTCATTTTTAAGGTTTTTTAAGAGAAATGCATGGAGACATGAATGAAACATCTCTTGTCACAGGAGACATCTCCATACCCGATATTGGAGATGCACCTTCTCATAACAATAGTTATAATTAAATGATTCAAAAAGTAAATATAATGATATAGGTGAAGATGTTAGAATTTCACACATGTAAATTAACAACATATTGTGGACCTATTTCTCAAGTTCTCCTCTTCAGTGAATCCTTTATTTGGGTGCATGTTGAAGCTCCTTACTGATATTATAAAATGACCATTCAAAATTTGGCTGGCATCCACATATCTATTTTTAATTGTTTGATGAAAATGCTAGAATCTGATACTCTTTTTTCGGATGATTAATGGCAACATGTTTTATTATCTTTGAAAACAGAAAGTACGGAAACAGTAAAAGAATTTGTTCAGATTGTATGGCTGACATTGAGACATAAAAAATGATCCTACAAAGTCTTACAGTGGAGTCACTGGTCAATGGTACAATTTCCACTCAAAATAGGGCAAATATAAATTAAGATTTATCATCCCTGATGCAAAATAACGTACATTGATGTAAGTAATGCATAAATATTAACTTTTTTTACTCATACCATTTATATAAAATGATAAACTTAAACTTCTTTTATACTTTTTTAAAATTAATTTTTATATATGATTTTATTAACTGTCCACATCATCCACAAATTTTGGAAAAACTAATTACGTCCCAAAAATTGTCTCCCATCCTACAGACTACTTGAAACCCTAATATATTGAACTGATATAAAGCACATTTGAAACGTCAATGTTTTGAATTCTTGAATGAATAAGATATTTTAATTTTAATAATGTCCCCAAGAGCAAATAGTCTATAGGATTAAAAGCAGCAAAAGGAATCATGCTAACACAACCAAAGATACAAGAATAGTACCAAATAAAACCTTAACAAGGTTTCCATACCCTTTTTTATACTAATCTTTAACTATAGATCTTGATTAAAAAAACTTGTCAATATTTTATATGAAAAAAACCAAAAAGAAAGACTGTGTTCGTATGTTTTTCATAAACGACGCCTATAATTTAAGATATTAAAAAATATACAAGCTCTAATTGCAAATGTCAGATTTTCTAATTCGGGGAGGATTTACTTAATAACAGGAAGAAAGGCAAAATGTGATTTAAAACAACAATTATATTTTAATTTAAAAAATACAAAGCGCAGTTTGAAACAGCTCTTTCCGATTCTTGTTCACAATTTATTCATAAACCTTGTTTTACAGAAAAATAAATAAAATAAAAAAATCATACCAAAACCTCTTGGTCATCCTCTGGTATCTCCTCTTCGATCCCAATCTGCACCTCCAGCTCCAGTTCCTTCTCTATTTTTTCCGGCAAAGGTTTCGTCACGGTCGGCATCTGCCACCTCCTCCTTCGGGCTTTCGTCCGCAAAGACGCTCCTCTCTTTTGACCTATTTCTGATAAGCTCTCGCTCTTGCTCACCCATAGTTCGTTTAACGGCCTGGAGAGCACCGTACCAGCAAGTAATTTCTGATACGCTCGAAGAGATGTGAACCCGCAACCTCCTCGTTGCAGCTGGATTGAGCGGGAGATGAATATTGGGGTGAGGTTGAGGGTTTGTATTTTGTTTAAACAGAAACAGCGTACTGCCATTTATTTATTTATTGGTTCAGCAGATTGAATTTGCCTCTTGCTTTGAGACAAATGCTAGAAATGACTGCATTATTTTATTTTGGGGAGCAGAGGGAGTCGTGGGAAACTTTTAGCCATTGTCATGCGATAAGCTTCGGAGATATGATGTTTTGGTTTAATTTTTATTTTTATTTTTAATTTCATAGTAAATGAATGAAGGAATTTTAATGGCGTTCATGAAATCAAGTTGTCTAAGGGATCTGTTGGAGACCAACACCAACACTAACACTTCATCAAGTTTTTTTCGATGGCAACTCTTTTATTATGAATCTTGATGAAGAAGCCTGTCGTTTTGTGAAGTCTTGCCTCAAATAGTTCATTCAAACTACCCACCTTCAAATTGTTTTTGAAATGAATACAGGTATCCTCATACGCTGCACATTCAAAGATGAAATGTTGTTCAGTTTCAACCACCCCTTTGTTGCAGAAAATACAAGTTCTTTCTTACCATTCTTCCTTGGGGATTGTCCATCTAGCTGTCTCACACCTAAGATGATGAGAGTCAATCTTCAACTATGCCACTAATATTTTAGCTTTTCCCTTAACTACATCCCTCAAGTAGAGTTTGCCATCATATTCCCAATTGGGGTTGAACTCTTTGATATAGTGCATTTTTTATGACCAATCTGATTTGTCCAATGGTAGTCCTGAACTTTTCTAACACAAACTTTTTTATCTCTTTGATAGTTTTAGGACATTCGTGCAGTTTGTCCCACTTCCTCAACCACTTGTTGTTCTGCTTCATCCAAGTCTTTTTCCTACATTTTAATTCTTCCTCAATAACCAACTTGGGCCATTGATGCTTATCCATGTTATCAACCTTATTTAAATAGCTTAGTAAACGAATTATTGTTAACACTTCCATTAGAATCATGCCCACTTCAGCCAGAAGGATCTCAGAGGGGATTGTTGATTTGACCTTGAGAGTAGTGGTAATTAAATTTTTTTCGATTCTTTCCACTTACCGCTAGTTGTGAGTTGACATGTTATTCCCCCAAACTTCACAACCATTGAGGACAACCGGCACAACCAACAAACTAAAAAGGATATTCTTGGCTTTCCAATCCCATAACTTTGTTTTCCTACACCTATTATGTAGTATGAAAGAAGCTCCCCACCCTCCCTGTATCCTTTTTTCTCTACAAGTCACCTAGCTAAGCCTATCATGAAAATTAATTCCTAAGTACTTGTATTCTTCCACTATCTCCAACGAACTTCCCTCAAAGATAAAGTTAAATTGTTGCTTCTTCCTTTTCAAAGAAAAAATCATGACTTTGGTCTTTCTTGTGTTCACCTGCATCCCTACCTCTTGGCAAAAAAGTTCAAGAGCCTTCAAATGCTCTCTCAAACCATGGGCAGTTCTTGTAATAAGAATAAGATCATCTACATACAAAAGTAACTTCACCACATACCTCGCTAGTTGGATCCCTTCTCAAATAGATTTGTTTAACCATTCTTCAAGGTTATCAATATATAAACCAAACAAAGTGGGTGATAAAGGACAACCCTGCTTGACCCCAATGTCACTACTAAAGCACTTAGACATACCCTCTTTAGTTTTGATTTTAGCTCTAACCCGCTCATACAACTTATGAATAACCACTCTATACACCTTAGCAATCCATTTTGCGGTGTTGACTTACTAGAAGAAAAGGGCAACCATTGCAATAAATTATTTGTTTTGTATTAACGAGTATGCGTATTACTTATGTGGAATTTATTACCATAAGATTTTAATGACTTTATCCTTGAGTTTAGTATCAGGTGGAATATCCATTCTCTTAAATTTAATTAGGGCATGAATATCGTCTTATCTTTAGCTTAATATAAATAAAGAGTATCAATTTTATCAAAATTTAGTCATAGCATGAATTTAATTTTATCACATAATGTAGTATCAAAATGAGGAGTCTAAATTTTACCCAACCTCATCTTTTGGTATAGTGTTGGGAGTATTCATTGCACTCAAGTTTATTAGACTAGTCATTCATTAGCTAGTAATTAATTATTTTTTTATTGATTATTAGGTTAATTTCACTTATGCACTTAAGCTAAACTTAGGAGTGTTTTTTTATTAATATTGAACTACTATTAGATCATTATGTCTCATCACATGTGATTTTGATGCTTGTCAAGATATAATCCCTTTCTCATTTAGGGTTTACTCTTATAAGCCTCTTTATTGGTCTATAGATCTTGATCAACCTTTGGAGTTTCAATTTTGGCCACTTTATCTGACGTGTTTCCCCCCAAGCTAATTAATGAGGGAGTGCAAGGGGCAAAGCCCCTCCTGCGAAGTCCAAGGCTTGAGGGTAGTGCCCCAAATCAAAATTTTCCTTATATTTTAATAAAGAATTTGTTTCAAATTTGTATTGTTTTCAGTTTGAAAACCAACTCATAACTACCTAAAATTATGAGTTTTTTCTTACTACGGATTGTAATTCAAAATGGTCACACGAACTAGAAATTAACTGTCATAGCATAAAGCATTTGAAGCTTGAACGAGGTGTATGCAGAAGGTAGAATGAACAACGTGCAGATGAAGGTGGAAAGTCATGGTTTTAGTGGAGAGTACATGGAACACTGTACAAGGCATTTGTGAATGCAAAATTTTGGGAGTATTCATGGTGAATTGGTGAATGGATACGCAGCTTATTGCTGCAACTAAATATAGTTGTATTTTGCTAGAATTTTAATAGAATGGACTATTGTTTGTCAACGTAGCCCAAGAAAAAGGGTGAACCACATTAATTCTTGTTGTCTTGCGCATCTATGAATTTCATTTCTTTGTTTTGTTTTGTTATTTAAATCTACATATAATTGGTAATTTAATCTCCTCATTCTTCTCTACAATTCCTAACACTCTCCTTCATTGTATTATGTCTCATCGAGCTTTTAGAAGTTTAGTGAAAGCTCTTGGTATCTCCTATAAGTTTTTCGTGTTGAGGAAATAGAAAATCATTGTTTGCAACTCTCGTGCATGGAAGGTGTTCTTGTTTGTTGTTTGATCCTGCATCTTGTGTGTTTTCACAATTCTAATTTGGTATCAAAGCATCGATTTAGCAAACCCCTTGTCGAATTTTGAGGGTTTTCTTCAACTAGGATTACAGGTACATCAAATTTGTAATTTTCTTTTTTTTTTGTAGGTTTTAAACTTGAGAAATTTTTTGGTGTGTGCTAGAGCAAAACAAAGCTCACCATAGCGTTCAAAAAGGTGAGTAAATGACTTTGACTATAAATTTGTCCAATTTTGTTGTTATGAGCTCCTAAGGGGGAAAAAATTATGCAAGGATAGTACGGCCCCTATATAGTCTGTACATATTATTTTTAAAAAAAATTAAGGCCATCAACGGCTCACTATAGTGCCACCACCACGAGTGGTGCCCACCAATAGCTCAATGTCTCACCAAAGTGTTGCCAATAGTAGTAGCACCCACAAATCGCTAGCGAGGTAGTAGTCCTAACTACAACAACTCGTTGCTAGTGTTAGTCACCCACAACCGAGTCTGCCACCCTTTGGTCACATGGGCAATCAATGCCCAACCTCTAGGAGCTAAAAAAAAAAATTGCAACAAGAAACTTTGAGAAAATAGCAATAAATTTTCACTTAGGTATCAAAATTGGGCAAGCAAGATATTGTTGAAAGGTTGGTTCTAAGCACTATCTAATGGTGCAAATATTTTTCTCAGAATTCTTCGTTGATGCACTCCATAACCTATCAAAGTCAGGTGCATTGTTTTCACTCTTGATCTCACAACTTTTGATCAATTTATCCTTTTTCATGATTCTTATAGCATTGGAAAGATCTTTTAGAGCTCTTCACAGCTATCCATGGATTTTTTCATATTTTCTTTTAATAAAAGAGGGTAAGAACTTTATTGATCAAACAAAGCAAAACTAGACAAGAAAGCACAAGAACCCCCCATAGGGGAAAAAACACCAAGAAAGCACTCAAGCAGTGCCCAAGAAACATCTCATATCTTTCGTAACCAAATCCTCCAAATTCTTAGCAAGATCCCCAAGCAGATTGTCCCAATCATCCACAATCCAGTTCCCCATCTTCTCTGCAGCCCATTTGGCTAGCCCATCAGCCACCTTATTCCATTCCCGTGGGATATGGCAGAAGGTGATAGAATCTAGAACTCTACCAAGACAGGTGATTTGCTTAACCACTAGAGCTAACTGCTAGCTAACATTATCAACTTGACTCTTGTTCAACAAGTCAATCACAATTTGAGAGTCAGATTTGCAAATAACTCTCCTCCAACCAAGGGCACAAGCCCGTTTCAAAGCTAAAAGAATAGCCAACACCTCCATAAGATTATTAGAATGTTGCCCCTTATACTCAGAGAAGAAAAACTCAACCACTTTGGAACTATCCCTACCCACTCCACCAACCCCAGCATGCCCAGGATTGCCTCTAGTAGACCCATCAGTATTAATTTTTTAGAATCCCAGTAGGAGGGGGCATCCAATGTCCCTCC